>MU105712.1:109930-211714 GCA_012274485.2 Sinapis alba | reverse complement strand
ATATATATATATATATATATGTGTGTGTGTGTTTACTTTGCCTACCAACAAACTTGGAAGCATTTCAATCCTATCTTGGAGAGACATGTAATTAAGAATGAGAGGATCTTATTTTTGATAGATCCTTATTTCCTGCCATGTTGGTATAAATTTAACCACTGGAGACAAAGTTGTTTGTTATTTCCTGCCATGTGTTTGGTTCTCTAATAAAGGGACAACACATTTCTTCATCTTATTGTTTTTCGTACTCTCTTCATTTTCCCTGCTTCCAATATTTAATCCTTTCGAATAAGAAAATCAGGTACTAACCTTGTGATGATGAGAGAGAACCACTTTTAGGCACATAGCTTATAGAGCTCTGTCTTATTTCCGCTTTACACTTTTACAACATTGTAACAGGATTTTGACCAACATTGTAACAGGCTTTTGACCAACATTGTTTCCTCTTTATTGTTTACTTATGGCCCTTTTGTGTATTGTATTGCTTACTTCAGGTGTGGCATGTGGCTGATATGCCCAAAAATGAAAAATTTCAGTACACCCATTCAGGGCCGGCTCAATGGCGGGGTGAGCAGGTCAACCGCCCAGGGCCCAGGAACAAAAGGGGACCATAATAATTTATTTTTGACTTATTTAAAAATTTAGTTGTAGAATAACTAGAGTTGGTAAAAGTTAAGAATATTCATATATATATTGATTTCTATTTTCAATTAATCAAAAACTTTTTCCATTCTTAAAAAAAATATTTTCCCAATTAAAATTCTCCTTTTCAGGTTTTCCATAACAGTGATTATAAACGATTCTGATTTTTGTTTTATGTGTTTTTATTTTGCTCCGTTTTTCTTAATATTATTTTATTTTCTTCAGTTCAACTTTTAGTTACTATGTTTATATACTTTTGACGGATCACTATTTTATTCCTAAATACGTGCCACTTCTAGTGCCTCGGAGCCTATGAGATGGTTAAGTTGGTTTGATTCATGAGGTATTTATTTGAGATTTTTTGCAACATCATCTAGTGTTCCTTACCTCTATCTACTCATCATCATTTAAGATTTTTGTAATAGTTTTGTGTTGATTTTAATCATTGCAAGTGTACTTTCTTCATTCAGTATCATTCAGTCAACTATTCTGATTTCATATAACAAATTGTAACATTTGTATTCTTCCAAAATAATTAAATAAATAAATAATCCTGGAATCTCCATTTATTAATACTCATCAATCGTCTCCAAATACCATAACTCCAAATAATTATAAATAATTCTGAAACAAAGTCAATAAAACCTAAGCGAAAGTCTGAAAAGAAAATACGGAAAACAGTCCAAAAGCATCAATCTGATAGCAGGGATACTAAACCGCAATCACTGAATTGAGTAAATAGAACTTCCACTATTGAAGTTTAGCTCTAACATGAACACACACATGATGCCTAATGCATCCCACAAAACAAACAATGAGATGATAGCACATAAGGATATAAATACTAAGCGTCGCTAGGACAGTCTGTATTTGTATCCCCGCACACCCAAATCTGCGTCAATATGCAAATGTCTATGCGCCTCGCCCACACACAAGAAGCCTCGCTAACTCAGACGTCTCTGAACCCCCGCCCACCAAATCTCTGTTTATAGCTCAGGCAAATCTGTGTATATATATTGCATTACTTAACATCATACATCCAAATAATGGTTGAATTCTGTAAACCCCTATTTCCGATTTACATGAAAGATCATAACTATCACATAAGACTCAACTCAAGCAAACAGATTATGATTCGAAATCTAAACTACGAATATAAAGAATTCTTAACTGGTACAAAATTTCCGGAATAAACCCTCACCTTAGCAATGTGGGAAAGTAGTAGCTATGAACTCCAGCTGCTCAAACATACTCTAAATCTGAAATCAGGGTGAAAAATCGAGTCAGAACGTCCTTTGAACGGTTCAAAACAGATAGCGGAAAGTTCGGTCAAAGTCAACATAAAGTCAATGGTCAACAGTCAACGAGTCAAACCGGTCAACCCAGATCCGACCCGCCGACCCAACACGGCGTAGTACCCAACCCGGCCCAGTACCGACCCAGCCCAGTACCCGACCCAGCCCAGTACCCAACCCGGCCCAATTACCCTAACCAGGCCAATTACCCTAACCAAAACATAATTGAATTGAACCAGCCGGTTTACCCTTAACTGAATTCGATTTCAATTGGACAAAAATCAAATCAACTAAAATCCGGTTTAATCCTAACCAAAATTAATTCCTATAACCAATCAGTTTAATCAAAAATCAGAAATCAATTGACCAACCAAACCGGCTTGACTGAGTCGACTAGGCCGGTCGCCGGAGGTCGACAAGGGCGGCGGCGATTACGGAAATACACCAGCTGTGGCAAAGGTGTGGTGATACAGATGCGGCTTCACGGCTGCGGCTTCCCAGTGGCGGCTTCCCGGCGGCTTCCCTGTGGCGGGCGGATGGTGGCCAGCTATGACTTGTCCAGCAAACCGCAGTCGGATATGGTAGCGCGTGGTTGTCACGCTCGTCAAATCCAGCGGGATGCGGTGGCACATGGATTTCACTCACGAGGCTTCTGGCGGCGGGTGGCGGCGCGTTCAGGCTTCTCGTCGGCTAAGCTTTTACTACTGAATTCATCTCGATGTTAGGAACGCAGTGGTAGCCTTAGATTCATAAAAACATTACGGTTACGGAGTTAGATCGATTTTCTAAACGTCCTGAACTTAATCAATCGGAAAAGGTGGTTCTAATGGTTACCTTCGACTGGACTCGGTGGTTGATTGGTTGTTCTCGGCTATAAACATGGCGGTGGCGATGGTACAACCTCTGTTATCTCCGACAAATTTATTTAGGCAGAGGTTCGATGCTTAGAATATTTCTTATTAAAATAATAAGATAGACTAGTATTTAAAGGGTATTACCTAGGGTTCCTTGTATGACAAGTGGGCCTTGATGGGCCTCACGACTAGGGTCGTTACAATTCTCCCCCACTAGTGAAGAATTTGACCCCGAATTTGGCTCTTGAATCGACTGCCCAATAACATCCTAAAACATCTCTAGATAGTCAATCCTCATATGAGTCTTAATCTCCCAGGTCTCTTCATGGATCATGTCTCTCTCCCAGAAAACTCTAACCAAACTGGTCATCATTCCTAGAACTGCTTTCACTTGTCGATCTACAATCTCAACTGACTGACAAGGTACAAATAAATTTTTACCAAGATCACTTGGTGGCTGCTGCAAAATGAGCTATGGCTCTCTCACAACCTTTCTCGGTTTAAGCTTTTTTTGCTTCTGAGTCTTAGACCCTCCCTGAAATGTCTTCATTTTCCAGTATACTAAGTCTCCCACCTAGAACTCCAAGTCCATCCGGCGCTTATCTACATAACTCTCCAAACTGTCATGAGTTCCTTAAGCCGAGCATTGGGCATCTATACCTACTCTACCATCTCTTGAACAACTGATGGTTCTATGACACTTCTCTCCCCCACTTATGTCCAGAAAAGTGGTGTGCGACAAGGCCTGCCATAAAGTCCCTTATACAGTGCCTTCTCGATGCTTGAATGATAGTTGTTGTTGTAGGCAAACTCTACTAATGGTATGTACAACTCCAGCTCCCTTCGCAATCCAAAACGAAAGCTCTTAGCACATCTTCCAAAGCCTGAATAGTCCTCTAAAACTGACCATCTGTCTGCGGGAGATAAGTCGTACTCATGTAGACCTTTGTCCCAACCGCCGTCTGAAAGGCTCCCTAAAATTCCAATATGAACTCTGTATCCCGACTGGTACAATGCTGACAGAAACTCCATGTAACCTCACGATTTCAGTGATGTAAACATGTGTCAACTGTTCAGCATTTTCCGTTTTCTTGATTGCTAGGCAATGTGCTGATTTGGTGTGTCTATCCATAATCACCCAAATGACATTCTTCCAACCTGAAGTGGTCGGTAACCCAATCACAAAATCCATAGTCACCATGTCCGATTTCCATTCTGGCAATGGTATGTTTTGCAATGACCCGCTAGGTACCTGATGCTCTGGTTTAACCACATGACATGTCTTGCACTGTGATACAAATGTGGCAACATCTTTCTTCATACCAGGCCAATGGTAATAGCACTTCATATCTCTGTACATCTTAGTGTTATCCGGATGGATCGAGAAATGTGAGTTGTATGCTTGATGTAATATCTCCTTTCTTAGCAACCTATCATCTGACACACAAACTCAGTTCTGGTACATGTACATCCCGTTTGAAGCTGTATGATACCCAACCCTCTCAATCTCGTTCTGCTTACACAAAGCCTTATCATTATCCTAAGCTTTGCGTATTATCCGTAGTAGGTCGGCCTGCTCCAAGGCCTTAAGACCAGTTGTGTCCCCTTCTGCAGTATCTACAAACAATCTTAGACATGCAAGTATCCCAGCTAGCTCATGAACCTCTTTGGTTCCTGAAATATCTCTCATGCGTCTACTCAAAGCATCTGCCACATGATTGGCCTTACCCGGATGATAACTTATATCCAAGTTATAATCTTCTAACAATTCCATTTACCTTCACTGTCTCAAATTCAGGTATGCCTGAGTGAAAATATACTTCAGGCTCTGGTGATCTGTTAGAATCTGAACCTTCTCTTCATACATATACGATCTCTAGATTTTCAGCGCAAAAACAAATGCTGCCAACTCTAAGTCTTCAGTTGGATAGTTGACCTTGTGGGGTCTCTACTAACGCGATTGATATAGCCTATTTATTACCAGTTTTAGGCCATGTTATAGGCTCTATTTAGAGTCTATTATGTGTGTCTAGGCTATGTTTTAGAGTATTTACAGGTCCATAAACGTTTTGAAGATATATGAGATACTTGGAACTTTTGGAGCATATAGAGGAGAATAATTCGTAGGTGAACATCTAGGGAGTCGACAGAGCCATCGGTCGATGGAATACACTTGGCGTCGATAGATGATTGAAGTCCGAGATCGATCGATGCAACACATATGCCATCGATCGATGATCAAAGACCAAGTCAGAATGACGAAAATACTTTGGGCGAGTTTTGACCTAATTTTAGGGTTTTATATTTATGTCTTGAGAAAGACAGAAGAAAGATACACAATAGAGAGATAGAGTTTTTACAAAGTATTTTAGTTCTATTCATTTTGTATTAGGAGAGAAAGAAGAAACTTCTTCAGACTTCTCCTGGAGCTCCATTGGTTTTTATATATTTTATATCTATTATATTCATCTATGAATTTTGTGACAAAGATCATGTTTGAGTACTTACTAACTAGTTTTAGGGTTGAATGATAGAAATCATGGATTAGCCCAAAATTAGGATTGCTAAGTCAAGTTAATATCCATCAATTGTTGTGCTTAATGATTGCATTCTAGAGTATCTAACTAGGATCTCGATGATAGGATATGGACAACTACGAGAGTAGGTTCTGTTCAAGAATAGATTCTGTTGAATTAGGCTCTTAGGCACATGCGAAAGCTGGTCTAATAAGTTTGGTAGACTTATCAAATCTCTCCCACACTTCCTTCTGATTTCACCGTCGATCGACACTAGGCCTTGTGTCATGTCCTGATTCTAGATAAGGCCTTTGGGCACAGCCATGGTGCGAGGAGACGCACCAGTCAGGTCACATGACTTAAAGAAAATCGTCTCATGGTCCAAGAACGTGGTTAAGGGAATCAGATAGTTGGAACTTAACCAAAACAAGGAAGAGGCAAGCTCAAAAGAGTTGCATGAGCAATCCGGTAGCTGGACTAAGTCCGGGTGAAGCTCGATGAAGTGAATGATCAGAGTGGATAATGGCAAACCTTATTCTAATCTGGAAATAGACCAAGGGACTTAGAAGGGTTGAATAAGATATAGAAAGAAAGTTGGATGCAGTATACAACAGCTACGCGATGCAAGCAAGAAGCTCAACTAGCTGACGGAGTTTGGTTGGAGCTCAAGTAAAGTGTGTCAGCTCCCTGAGCTGGATGGTCTAGCTCACTCAGCTAGGTAAGCTGGGGGTCAGCTCAACTCATCTGGACTGAGTGTTCAAGTCTTGGGCAGTTGGACCAGTCCGGACTGTGGTCGGGTCAGGTGGGTGGTCCGTGTTGTCCGACCATTGGGGCAATGGATCAGGTGGTCCATATCCTCGGTCCAGGGGCTGGGGATTGGGTCTAGGCACGTGGGGGATATTCCAGGGTACAGTTACTGACCAAGGGACGGCAAGGGAGGCAGTTATGATCGAATGGGTGTGATCTAGAACATTGATTAAATCAATGGCCAGAATTGATACCGAAGGGATGCAATGGTTAAGAAGTAACCACCCCTTCTTCTATATAAGGCAGGAAAGTCCGTGCCTTTGCAGGAACGACAAGGCTTCCTTCTTCAACCTGAAAAACAAAGAAAATCAGAGAAAAACATAGAGATGGTCGGATTCAACATCCAAGACCAGGAGTGGTGTGAAGGCAGCAAAGAGGCAGTTTAGAGGGCAATCAAGAGGGAAGTGGAAAACGACCCTCTGATGGGTTTTGATTATTGTTTGCTACGCCCTGGGATTACTCTACATACATAGAACACACGCAAATAGCCTGGAGATAATATGGAGGACCGGAATTCAATTCCAATGGCTGAGACAGCCTTGAAGGCAGATGTGTGTAGAAAGGCAGTTTCATGGGCAACAAAGGGGAAAGTGATGCACGAACCCTGGGTGGTATTTGATCATGGATGAACACGTCCTATGCTTCCTATGTGTTCTGGGAACACACGCAAATGGTAAGGAGAGAAGGGAGAAGGCCGGACTCCACTCTCAAAGGTCAAGGCAGCCTTGAAGGCGGATGCAGTGCAGAAACTGGTTTCATGGGAGTTCCATGGATGGGAATGCGACCCTCGATTGGATATTATCAATACTGGAGGTATGTGATAAGAATTTATGTAGGTGTACTCTGGAAGAGCAAGGCCGCACTTGATAAGGGATGGCACAAGATCTACAAACATCATTGATGAGGTAACATGTTTATGATTACTTTCTAGTTATATTGCTGTCTCTTGTGGTGTGGTTAAGGCCAGGTATGGCACGCCCATTGAAGACCATATATTGTGATGTAAACTAAGTATCCAGGACCCTGAGAGAAGGGCCGGATCATTGCTGATCTAACTCATCCATGTGGGATGATAGTTAGATGATATTCATTGGATAGTGATCCATGATGGATCATGGATTGTGTAGGGTTTGATCATGGTGTGAACCATTGATCCGGACCATTGAGGAGTCACATGGGAGTCCTAGTATAAGGGTAACCATGGGGAGTGCAAGCTTCAATTCTTTTGCAACCAACAGCAAGCAAAGGAGATGAGCAGGGCTAGTACTTATGGGCATGGACCACAAGTATGGAGCCGGTGCGTTTATACAAGGAAGGTCGTGTGTGATCTGATCATGGGCAAGGGTAGACGACCTGATACATAGATGATGGATCAAGGCGTCTTATCTGATTGTTCAAAGGATGCACCGGTTGTAAGAGCAGAATTAATCGGTTCCATAGGGACATGGTTCCATGGCCGGTTAGGTAAGTGTGAAGACTCATCAGTTCTGAGTCATGTGGGGTGGTTGGTTGATTGACTTCGGATATGATGGGAATTATTAGTCCATGAGAGGACTTGACTCCAGTGGAGCATACTCCTAATACATGGAGGCACTGAACCAAGGCCTTGGCCGGTTCAGGAACATAGTCCTTGGCCTTTGGCCGGAATGATCATGGCATAGATCTATATGATCTAGGCCGAATTTGGGGAAACCATTTTGGGAATCCCTTAGTGGTGATTTATCATGAATTATCATGAATTTTAATTAGTTTTTCGGAATTGATTTGATGATGTCAATTTTGACTGAATGGACTGATCATGATCAGAATCCATATGGTCTAGGTTGATTCATTGGATTATGATTATGGCAATCTCTTAGTGGGGAATTATAAGGAGTTTTCATGAATTTTAATTAATTTTTGTAGTATGTTTGCTTGAGGTCGTTTTTGTAGCTGAAGACTTCCCAAAGGTACTTGGTCTGTGGGGATGGTTGGCTGAATGACTAAGTAGCAAGGGGAAGGGTTTATACAGTTATAAGGATTATGTACGAGTGGACGGGAATCTGGGCGAAGCTACCTCACAGTTCGATCAGCTGGAAGAGATGGAACCTCAGGTGAAGTGGTTCAGCTCAGCTAGCTGGATGAGCTAGCTTAACAGCTAAGCCAGCTGGGACCGATGAGCTAACGAGCTCCGTGGATGTGGAAAAGGTAAGATCTAGCAGTTGGTTGCTTAGATCTAGATAGAATGGTTAGGGGAATGGAACCTCAGGACTTGTGTGACTTGGTTTAGGTAGGATCAATCTCTGAGCTAGCTGGTAGTTGAGTGTACTAACCATTAGCTGAGGTGATTCAACCGGACCAGTATTAGATTGGAGTTAGTCCAATGGTTAAGTAGATAATATTCCGCTGTGCATAAGTTGAAAGGATCTAAGCTAGAGAATGACTAAGATAGTCTTTAGCTAAGAGCTAAGTAAACCTTCGCCTTAAGGGCAAACTATACAAGGAAAGGTTGAAAAAAATTGAGAGGTTCGGTCAGTGTGTGGACCGAGCGACGTGAGTCATCGACCGCGGCCTAGAAGGCCGGGTTCGGGTCTTACAAGTTGGTATCAGAGCATGCTTGATTCTAGGATGGTTTAGTTGTGGTTGTTCACCCACATATCCGGATAAGTGGATGCTGATGGGGTTAATCCACCAGTTTTGTTGCCGACTCAGTTGGAGAAGGTTAATAATGAATCTGGATTGCCTCTAAGTCAACTCGACCCTACTGAGGTTCGGGTGGTATGATCTGAGCTGCAGCTGAAATAAGAACTAGAGAGGGAAGATGAATCCTCTCACATTGGGAACCGGCCTGATCCAAACATTGTTGCAAGCAATGGAAGGACTAATCGGTGGATCAGACAGCTGCTCCGTCAGCCAGTGGTCGAGCTGTGCCAGTAGCTGAGGTGGCTGATATCGATCCACAAGCTAGGGAAGCTCGGAAAGTGGACTACCTGAGTGTGCTGGAGCACATAGCTCGGATGGGAACTAAGCATTTCTCAGGTAGGTTGGATCCTTTTGAGACAGATGAGTGGAGGAGCTGATTGGTTTGTAACTTCAGCTCAACTTGCTGCTCAAAGTTATATATCTATAACCGAAATTATTTCTGAAAGCTAAGATGACCATGGTTACTTACTGGGGTGATCCAAGTGAGAGTTGAGTTAATTTAGGGTATCATGCTTGTGAACGGGGAAGTTCCAAGGTGAACCGGCTTAGCCAAGATGTACTCTCCAAGGGAAAGATCCTAAAGCAGAAGGTTGGTCGATCTAGTTATTTAGAAGTAATAGACAGGTTGGAGGGATGGACGCTATGCAAGATCTTTGTATGGGCGACCTGGACAAGGGAAGTAACATGGACCAGAGAGTGACTTAGGTTGAAAGAAATGTGCAGCACTCTCTTGGGGGTTAGTATTACTCCTTGGTGGTCGTTCAAAACAAGTGAGCATATGCGGTGTTCATTTTGGTCTAAGTAAGACGCTACATGGCTAGTACATGAGTGGGCTTGTGATCAGATGGATCAGCTTGGACTTTGTGTAAGCCAAGGTAGGATTCCTTAAGATTAAGTGAATGGAATGGGTCAATTCCAAGAGCAATTGGAAAGACGATGTTAAGTACCTTAGTATGATGAGGTTTGAGGTATACTATAAACACTTTTGTGAATTGTAGGAATTGTTCACAGAAGTGTGATACTTTGGAGAATGGTATCGGACGTTTTCCAAATGTGTGATCAAACCGAAAATCCTACTCATCTAAGTACTTAATGATCGGTGGTGTGGAAACACAGGTACTTTTCGATACTGGAGCTACACATAGTTTTGTGAGTCCAGGGATGCTCGGAAAGGGGTAGTTCCAGTTGGGAACAGGGAATTGTCCTGGGGTAGTGAACGTGGCCGGTGGGCAAGTTATGAGTTCACTAGGGGTGATTCAGGACATTCCAGTGGTGATCCAAGACAGGGTCATGCCTGTGGATCTTGTGGTAGTTCCAGTTGGGAACGGGGCATTGTCCTGGGGTAGTGAACGCGGCCAGTGGGCAAGGTATGAGTTCACTAGGGGGATTCAGGACATCCCAGTGGTGATCCAAGACAGGGTTATGCCTGTGGATCATGTGGTAGTCCACCAAAAGAATCACGATGTGATATTAGGTATGGACTGGCTTGGAAAGAATCGGGCCACTCTTGACTGTCACCGGGAGCGCGTGCAGTTTGAGAGTGGGTGTGGATCTCCGATCAGGTTCCAAGGTATACGTCCGATCTCTGGATGCTTGGTGGTGTCAGCAATCCATATTGAGAGGATGCTGAGGAAGGGTTGTGAAGCTTATCTGGCCACAATCACCACTAAGGAGGTCGTAGGGGGTGGTGACCCGGAGGGAATACCGCTGGTTCGAGAGTTCCATCATGTGTTTAGGTCACTACAGGGCATTCCCCCTGATAGGTTGGACCCATTCATAATAGAACTGGACCAGGGACGGCCCCATGATCCAAAAGTCCCTACAGAATGGCTCTTGCCGAGATGGCCGAGCAATTGAGGACCAGGTTTGGTATGCAACCGTCCAGAGAGGGACAAGGGTTGGCATACTCAAATGAGTCCGAATGAGATCAAGTCCAGTGAGGGACGAGGATAACAGTACAACCAAGTCAGAGATTGACCTATGGTTGGGGTGAGATGGTTGAGTCCCGGAGTGGACCAGAACCGCAATATGATCAAGTCCGGTGATGGACGAGGATCAGGACACGACCTACTCGGAGATGGACCTATGGTCGGGATGCACGGTCGAGTCCTTGAGTGGACCAGGACCGGAATATGATCATGTCCTGAATGGACCAGAATCAAAATATGACAAAGTCCGGTGATGGACATAAGTCAAGTTGAGGCGGTTTAGTCTGTTAGAGACTAAGACCACAATTTGGCCAAGCTGGGAAAGGCTGTGGCTGGTTAAGGAATCATAAACCTTAGTGTCCGAGAAGGACTTAAGGTTACAAAACAATCTGTTAGGACTCATGGTAGAGTGAGCGGCCTAAAGATTGGAACATGTTCACTAGGATTTGGCTGGTGCATCGAGTGGCTTGGAGATTGGTTAAATCTGCTGAGGCTCAAAGTACGTAGCATGTTCCTAGGGACTGGAAACGATCTAGTCATGGACTAAGATCCGAAAAAGAATAAAGTCTAGAGTAGACGATATTCTAAAGAGAGATATGGACTTGGTATCTATTAGGACCGCAACCTGAGAGTTGGGCCAATGACGCAAGTCATATCTTTGTATGGGTGCTAGATGGACCCTCGGCTGTGGTCAAGGTAGCCAAGTAAGGGTGCAATAAGCGAAAACCATATGGACCACTTGATAAGATTTTGGGTTAAATCCCTATCAAGTGGGGGAGACTTTTTGATATTCTGATCAAAGATGAGATCAGTGAGAAAGAACATGGAGGAGATGCAAACAGATTGGTTAGGAAGAATCAATCCAGCATGTTCCATGTCCCGGGTGCAAAGGAGTTCTCGGTTGGAACCTTTACCATGAGACAAGAGATAAGCACCACTGGATTCGAGGACGAATCCATCTCAAGTGGGGGAGACTTGTCATGTCCTGATTCTAGATAAGGCCTTTGGGCACAGCCATGGTGCGAGGAGACGCACCAGTCAGGTCACATGACTTAAAGACAATCGTCTCATGGTCCAATAACGTGGTTAAGGGAATCAGATAGTTGGAACTTAACCAAAACAAGGAAGAGGCAAGCTCAAAAGAGTTGCATGAGCAATCCGGTAGCTGGACCAAGTCCGGGTGAAGCTCGATGAAGTGAATGATCAGAGTGGATAATGGGAAACCTTATTCTAAGTCTGGAAATAGACCAAGGGACTTAGAAGGGCTGAATAAGATAAAGAAAGAAAGTTGGATGCAGTATACAACAGCTAGGCAATGCAAGCAAGAAGCTCAACTAGCTGACGGAGTTCGGTTGGAGCTCAAGTAAAGTGTGTCAGCTCCCTAATCTGGATGGACTAGCTCACTAAGCTAGGTAAGATGGGGGTCAGCTCACTCAGCTAGGTAAGCTGGGGTCAGCACAACTCATCTGGACTGAGTGTTCAAGTCTTGGGCAGTTGGACCAGTCCGGACTGTGGTCAGGTCAGGTGGATGGTCCGTGTGGTCCGACCATTGGGGCAATGGATCAGGTGGTCCATATGCTCAGTCCAGGGGCTGGGGATTGGGTCTAGGCACGTGGGGGATATGCCAGGGTACAGTTACTGACCAAGGGATGGCAAGGGAGGCAGTTATGGTCGAATGAGTGTGATCTAGAACATTGATTAAATCAATGGCCAGAATTGATACCGAAGGGATGCAATGGTTAAGAAGTAACCACCCCTTCTTCAATATAAGGCAGCCAAGTCCGTGCCTTTGCAGGAACGACAATGATTCCTTCTTCAACCTGAAACACAAAGAAAATCTGAGAAAAACATAGAGATGGTCGGATTCAACATCCAAGACCAGGAGTGGTGTGAAGGCAGCAAAGAGGCAGTTTAGAGGGCAATCAAGAGGGGAGTGGAAAACGACCCTCTGATGGGTTTTGATTATTGTTTGCTACGCCCTGGGATTACTCTACATACATAGAACACACGCAAATAGCCTGGAGATAATATGGAGGACCGGAATTCAATTCCAATGGCTGAGACAGCCTTGAAGGCAGATGTGTGTACAAAGGCAGTTTCATGGGCAACAAAGGGGAAAGTGATGCACGAACCCTGGGTGGTATTTGATCATGGATGAACACGTCCTATGTTTCCTATCTCTTCTGGGAACACACGAAAATGGTAAGGAGAGAAGAGAGAAGGCCGGACTCC
Organism: Sinapis alba; assembly: GCA_012274485.2. Taxonomy (NCBI): domain Eukaryota; kingdom Viridiplantae; phylum Streptophyta; class Magnoliopsida; order Brassicales; family Brassicaceae; genus Sinapis; species Sinapis alba. The sequence goes on along the minus strand of MU105712.1, from coordinate 198,758 downwards.
ACTCTCAAAGGCCAAGGCAGCCTTGAAGGTGGATGCAGTGCAGAAACTGGTTTCATGGGAGTTCCATGGATGGGAATGCGACCCTTGATTGGATATTATCAATACTGGAGGTATGTGATAAGAATTTATGTAGGTGTACTCTGGAAGATCAAGGCCGCACTTGATAAGGGATGGCACAAGATCTACAAACATCATTGATGAGGTAACATGTTTATGATTACTTTCTAGTTATATTGCTGTCTCTTGTGGTGTGGTTAAGGCCAGGTATGGCACGCCCATTGAAGACCATATATTGTGATGTAAACTAAGTATCCAGGACCCTGAGAGAAGGGGCGGATCATTGCTGATCTAACTCATCCATGTGGGATGATAGTTAGATGATATTCATTGGATAGTGATCCATGATGGATCATGGATTGTGTGGGGTTTGATCATGGTGTGAACCATTGATCCGGGCCATTGAGGAGTCACATGGGAGTCCTAGTATAAGGGTAACCATGGGGAGTGCAAGCTTCAATTCGTTTGCAACCAACAACAAGCAAAGGAGATGAGCAGGGCTAGTACTTATGGGCATGGACCACAAGTATGGAGCCGGTGCGTTTATACAAGGAAGGTCGTGTGTGATCTGATCATGGGCAAGGGTAGACGACCTGATACATAGATGATGGATCAAGGTGTCTTATCTGATTGTTCAAAGGATGCACCGGTTGTAAGAGCAGAATTAATCGGTTTCATAGGGACATGGTTCCATGGCCGGTTAGGTAAGTGTGAAGACTCATCAGTTCTGAGTCATGTGGGGTGGTTGGTTGATTGACTTCGGATATGATGGGAATTATTAGTCCATGAGAGGACTTGACTCCAGTGGAGCATACTCCTAATACATGGAGGCACTGAACCAAGGCCTTGGCCGGTTCAGGAACATAGTCCTTGGCCCTTGGCCGGAATGATCATGGCATAGATCTATATGATCTAGGCCGAATTTGGGGAAACCCTTTTGGGAATCCCTTAGTGGTGATTTATCATGAATTATCATGAATTTTAATTAGTTTTTCGGAATTGATTTGATGATGTCAATTTTGACTGAATGGACTGGTCATGATCAGAATCCATATGGTCTGGGTTGATTCATTGGATTATGATTATGTGAATCTCTTAGTGGGGAATTATAAGGAGTTTTCATGAATTTTAATTAATTTTTGGAGTATGTTTGCTTGAGTTGTTTTTGTAGCTGAAGACTTCCCAAAGGTACTTGGTCTGTGGGGATGGTTGGCTGAATGACTAAGTACCAAGGGGAAGGGTTTATACACGTATAAGGATTATGTACGAGTGGACAGGAATCTGGGCGAAGCTACCTCGCAGTTCGATCAGCTGGAAGAGATGGAACCTCAGGTGAAGTGACTTAGCTCAGCTAGCTGGATGAGCTAGCTTAACAGCTAAGCCAGCTGGGACCGATGAGCTAACGAGCTCCGTGGATGTGGCAAAGGTAAGATCTAGAAATTGGTTGCTTAGATCTAGATAGAATGGTTAGGGGAATGGAACCTCAGGACTTGTGTGACTTGGTTTAGGTAGGATCAACCTCTGAGCTAGCTGGTAGTTGAGTGTACTAACCATTAGCTGAGGTGATTCAACCGGACCAGTATTAGATTGGAGTTAGTCCAATGGTTAAGTAGATAATATTCCGCTGTGCATAAGTTGAAAGGATCTAAGCTAGAGAATGACTAAGATAGTCTTTAGCTAAGAGCTAAGTAAACCTTCGCCTTAAGGGCAAACTATACAAGGAAAGGTTGAAAAAAATTGAGAGGTTCGGTCAGTGTGTGGACCGAGCGACGTGAGTCATCGACCGCGGCCTAGAAGGCCGGGTTCGGGTCTTATACCTTGACCGTTGATCGATGGTCTTTCCTTTTGCTTGCATACGAGAGTTGGAGTTAAAAAGGTTAGGATAGTTAACATTTCAGTTCTAGAATATTTACATTTTCGTGCTTCCTATTCCCTATAATTCATTAAGCTTGAAACCCTAGATCTAGCATATTTACATTTATATTTACATCTAGTTAATTAATAGTATATTTCCACATTTGCATTAGTAGCATATTTCCATATTGCATCCTACCTCTTGACAAGGAATATTTCCTTAAATTGGTTGTTCACCACCAATATATATATATGCCTAGCTTAGTCTTTGGAAATAAAAAATCTATTGTGTGCCTTTGCTCTCTCTGGATTCGATCCCTAAGTACTACACCTGATCTCTCTTGGCATGAGTATTATTGAGTGTGTTAAGATTAGGGTAAATTTGATAGTTGATTGTTTAGGATATTTATACCCTGCTAGAACTAACAACACACCATGTCAAATATGCCGCCGTTGTCGGGGAGCATAGATCGTTATTAGATTTAATTTCTAGGATTTAATGTAGGTTTAACACTGATTTTTAAGTTACTAGTATTGTTTCTTTTCCTTTGCTTTCAGGTACATGCAAAGAAGCACAAGGAGCAACAAAGGAAAAAAACTAATATCACCCTCTGACCCTGACAGACTTGAACGCTCGATCCGTAAAGAAAGAAGACAAGCATCGATCGACATCATTAGTACCGCGTCGACCAAGACTTCTTCCGAACCGCATCGACCATCATCCGAACTCCACCGTCTACTGACATTGATCACTCAGCATCAATCGACATCAACCTCTCCATATCGATCGACAACCACTTACTCACATCGACCGATACTGATCACTTAGCATCGATCGACATCAACCGACCCGCATCGATCGAGAGAAGCAGACAAGTTCAGATGGTTGCGACTTTGATACTTATTAGGGATGAGAATGGAGACCTGCATGACCTCGAGGGTCATCTATGTAATACAGCAGGTCAAAGAATCAAGGAGGCTGGAGAGAAGCACCACATCAACACATTGATTGATAATGATTTTTGGCAGGAGGTTAAGAGAGAAAATCTCCAAGAAGGAGATTATCGTGTGAAAAGTTCTTTGTCATTCGGCAGTTCACATTGGTGTCGATCGACACCAGGCAATGAGCATCGATCGACAATAGCTCTTGCAGAATCAGTAGCTTTGTGTGAATCGACCAACGGTGATCGATACACACACGAGACAATCGACCGACAAAGAGATAGAAGCATCGATCGACACACTCTATTCAGCATCGATCGACAGATGAGGAAGCCGGTTCGACTACCAAGCATCAATGCAAGTTTGTTTGTACGTCCAACCATGACAGCTTCAACACAGAATACTAACACATCTGAAGCCATGGATCTTGATAGAGAAGATGAAAGCCATTCCAAGAGGAAGCAAAAGATCCCCAAACATCAACGCAGAGAAGCCAATGAAAAACCGATGGATAGCTTTGTTAAAAGAGAAGGATAGCAGTGGAACCGTCTAATGATTCTTTCACATTTGTAGACTGCTCAAAAGTGAACTCAAGAGGGATAGTAAAAGATGTTCCAGTACAGATCAACAATACTCTAGTCCCAGTAGACTTCCATGTGATGGACATCCAGATTGATTGGAACTCTTCACTACTACTTGGGAGAGCATTTATGGCTTCAGTGGGAGCCATCTGCGATATGAAGCAAAACAGATTGTATTTTTCCTTAATTGATCAAAATATTTTCTATAAACCTATCAAGAATAAGAACAAGGCTACTCTAATTGAGTTATCTAATGATGCAGAACTTGTGTCCACATGCTTCTGCAATTATGAGTTCAACGAGGAGCCTGAAGATGGAGCATCGATCGACACCCAACCCAGAGCACCGATTGACACATTTGATGTTCAGCAATCGGTCGACACCCACCCTTTGTTATCGATCGACGGCCTAACCCCAGAAACGAGCAACACCTGCCATGCAGATGGTAAGTACACCTCAGCCTACCTCGAGAACGGTGAAGATTACAGAGAAGAAGAGCTAATCGAGTACCGTGGTATTGCAATAGAAGAGGCTCTGGTGTTTTTCAAATTTCCCATCAATTCGGGAAATCGACATCGATCGACGGCAACCTTTAGAGTCTATTATATGTGTCTAGGCTATGTTATAGAGTATTTACAAGTCCATGAACGTTTTGGAGATATATGAGATACTTGGAGCATTTTGAGCATTTGGAGCATTTTGAGCATCTAGAGGAGAAGAATCTGTAGCTTATCATCTAAGGAGTCAACAAAGCTATCGATCGATGGAATGCACTTGGCGTCGACCAATGATTAAAGCCTGAGATCGATCGATGCAGCACACATGCCATCGATTGATGATCAAAGCCCAAGTTAGAATGACAAAAATATCTTGGATGAGTTTTGACCTAATTTTATGGTTTTATATTTATGTCTTGAGAAAGACAGAAGAAAGATACAAAATAGAGAGACATAGTTTTTACTGAGCATTTTAGTTCTATTCATTTTGTATCAGGAGAGAAAGGAGAGACTCCTTCAGAATCCTCATGTAACTCCTTTGGTTTTTATATATTTATATATATTCTATTCATCTATGATTTTTGTGACAATTATCATGTTTGAGTAGTTACTAATTAGATTTAGTGTTGAATGATAGCAATCATGGATTAACCAAAAAATAAGATTGCTAGGTCAAGTTAATATCCATAAATTGAGTTGTGCTTAATGCTTGCATTCTAGAGTAGCTAACTAGGATCTCGATGATAGGACATGGACAACTACGAGAGTAGGTTCTGTGCCAGAATAGATTATGTTGAACTAGGCTCTTAGGCACATGCGAGAGCTGGTCTAATAAGTCTTGTGGACTTATTAAATCTCGCCCACACTTCCTTATGATTTTACCGTCGATCGACATCAGGCCTTAGTCGTCGATTGATGGTCTTTTCTTTTGCTCGCATACGAGAGTTGGAGTTAAAAAGGTCAGAATAGTTAACATTTGAGTTCTAGAATATTTATATTTTCGTGCTTCATATCCCTTATAATTCATTAAGTTTGAAACCCTAGATCTACCATATTTACATTTATATTTACATCTAGTTAATTAATAGCATATTTCCATATTTGCATTAGTAGCATATTTCCATATTGCATCCAACTTCTTGACAAAAAATATTTTCTTAAATTGATTGTTCACCACCAATATATATATTTACCTAGCTTAGTCTTTAGAAATAAGAAATCTATTGTGTGTCTTTGCTCTCTGTGGATTTGATCCCTAAATACTACACCTAATCTCTCTTGACAAGAGTATTATTGAGTGTGTTTATACCATGCTAGAACAAACAACACACCATGTCAGTGAGGCATATGCAATTACATGACCCTCTTGCATCAGTATGCAACCCAAACCAGTACCTGATGCAGCTGTGTAAACTTCATACGATATTCATGGCCTCGATAGTACCAAAAACGAGTGTATTCGTCATTTGTAATTTCAACTCAGTGAAACTCTTCGAACCTTTGAATGTCCAGTCAAACTTAACATCCTTGCATGTCAACTGTGTCATCGGCTTTGCGATACTGGCAAAACCTTTGATGAACTTCCTGTAATATCCTACTAGACCTAGAAAATTACGGATCTCTGTAGCACTGTTAGATATATACCAGTCTGTTATTGCAGTAATCTTTCCGAGTCTACTGCAACTCCTACCTCTAAAACTATGTGACCAAGAAATTTAATCTTCCTCTGCCAGAAGTTACACTTACTAATCTTAGCAAACAACTTATACTCCCTGATCTTATCCAACACAATCTTCAAATGCTTGTATCATGCTCTTCTCTACTTCTAGAATAGATCCAGATATCATCAATGAAGACAATCACACCCTCATTCAAGTGTTCGAAAAATACATCATTCTTAAGCTTCATAAACATTGCAGGTGCATTCGTCAACCCAAATTGCATCACTACAAACTCATAATGTCCATAACGTGTACATAAAGATGTCTTTCGCACATCCCCATCAGAAATAGTCGTCAGAAATTCCTATGTTCCTCTTTCCAATAAGTCCTCCGCATGCAACATGGAGATAATAGAAATTCCTCGGTGTCTGAATACACAGGAATGTGATCTTCCCATCTGCTCTAGGAATATAACTCTTGCCTTCGGACAATCAAGCACCACTCAATGCTGTGCCAACCAATCCATCCCAAGTATAACATTGTAGTAATTAAGCTTCATCTATGCTAAGTCTCCGATGAAATCGACCCCTTCAAGTAGGACATGTACATCTCGGTGAGCCCCAATGGCTCCCAATCTCTTTGTGCCGGCTGTCTGAATCTGCTTGGCCTTTGGTTCAAAAACGCCGTGAAAACGCCAAGGCTTGACCAAACGTGAACCCTACACACAGTATTCATTCTAATTACAAATAAAAACCACAAAACATAAATACTCAAACAATAAACATGGCAAATATACGTACCGACAATTGACTCAGCTCAATCGACCTCTCCTAAAGAATACACACTTGGAGAGATGGCGAGACGCTTGGCCGCATACCCTTTGGTCGGGCAATACCGGGAAATATGACCATGCTGCCCACAAGTGTAGAACGCTCTTGGTGCGACTACTGCCTCTTCTGGTGCTGCATATGATGCGTCACTGGTACTGCACCCTGGGCAACTAATGGCCTAGTCTGACAATTCATATGAATATATCCAGACTTCCCACAACCATATCAATGACCACTTGCCTGATCCAATGTTCTCTTATGTGACTCTGAAGTCCTCCCTGACTTAGGCTGAGCTGTCTTCAAGTGCTTCTGCTCATTGGCCATACATGACTCCTGAATAACAACTTTCTGTACAAGATCCTCCAAGCTGGTGTAAGTGACCACGCTGCATCTACCGTGAAGATCTACTCGTAACCCATCTAAGAACCTCCTGATCATGTCCTCCTCATCCATACTATTACCAGAAAATTTGTGAAGTTGACTGAACTTATGATCATACTCCCTGACAGTCCTAATTCCCTGACTCAAATGCTCGAAAGTATTCTTCTTATGATGCAGAGCTTTCCTGAGAAAATATTTCATGTTGTACGCAATGAAAAAATCATGATATGTCAGATCATCAGGACCACAATGCATCATTCTCACTCCATCCCACCATACTCATGCATCTCCACAAAGATAGAGCTCACCGATGTTAAGGCAGAGGCGTAGCGGACCCTTGATAGTCTCCAGACATTTTACCAGTCTATACTTCCAATCATGAGCAACTGTAGGATCCATTGTTCCCCCAAAGTACTCAAAATCTACGTACTTCTTCTGCCCGCATCATCCTGATAAGCATGTCATCACATTCAGGCAACTGCACTGAAATAACGGGAACCTGAAAAAAGCCTAGAACCTGCTCAACGGGGGCTGCTGACCAAGAATCTGCTGGTCCCCCTGAACCTGAACCGGCGGAGCCTGCTGCACATGAATCTACGGACCTTGACGCACATGAATCTGAGGACCACGTGGAACCTGCTAACCCCGCCTGCCCTGCTGAACTGCAGCCATCTACCTAGAAACCTCCTGAGCAGCTACTCAGGCAGCCTCATGGGCAGCTTGTCTAGCAGCCTCTTGGGCAACCTGCTGAACGGCCTCCTGAGCGGCCTGCCTAACTGCATCCTGAGCCATTTGCCTCAAGGCATCCTGATCATGCGGTGGGACTGCGTGTTGAGAACCCGCAGATGGCACATGCTCATATCCAGCCTCTCGAGCAGCTCTGGCAGCCTGAGTGAACAACTCTCCTTTGTGGCGGCATCCGAAAGGAAAATCAAAGTGTTAACTCCTGCTGCAAACAAAAGCGATAATTAAAGGAATGATACCAAAGATAAAGGTGTTATATGTTGTTATTCTTAAAATTCCCCAACTTCCCAAAATATTTTCAAAATCATTTAAAACTGATTAGAACCGAGTCTCCACAAATCGCCATCCCGGGTTGGAGCCGAGACGGAACCCCGCTCTAATACCAAACTGTAACAGTCGTATTCTTCTAAAATAATTAATTAAATAAATAGATAAATAATCCTAAAATCTCCACTTATTAATACTAATAAGTCGTCCCCAAACACCATAACTCCAAACAAATATAAATAAATCCAAAGAAAAGTCGATAAAACCATAAGTGGAAGTCTGGAAAGAAAATACGGAAAACAGCCCAAAAGCACCAATCTGATAGCAATCACTCCGGTCCGACAGTGTCACCTGAAAGGTGAAAGAAAAGAGGAGTGAGTAACAGGAGAGTCACTCAGTGAGGTATATAATGCTAAACCGTAACCACTGACTTGAGTGAATAGAACTCCCACTATGGAAGTTTAGCTCTAAGCTGAACACACACACGACGCCTAATGCATCACACAAAATAAACAATGCGATGATAGCACATAGCTAGTCCATAAACCCTTCATTTCCTCATAAGGATATAGTACTCTGCGTCATTAGTACAATCTGTCTCAGTATCCCCTCACACCCAAATCTGCTTCGATATGCAAACGTCTGTGCACTCCACCCGCACACATGATGTGTCGCTAGCTCAGACGTCTCTGAACCCCCACCCACCAAATCTGCGTCGATAGCTCAGACATCTCTGAGGTCCCGTCCACAACCTAGTCCTTACCGTATATCTATATATTTATATATATATATATATATATATATTGCATTGCTTAACATCATACATCCAAACAATGGTTGAATCCTCTACACCCCTATTTTCGGTTTACATTAAATTTCCTAACTATCACACGAGACTCAACTCAAGCAAACAGATCATGATTCGAAATCTAAACTACGATAGAAAGAATTCTACACTGGTACAAGACTTACGGAATAAACTCTCACCTTAGCAATGTGGAAAAGTAATAGCTATGAACTTCAACTGCTCAAACAAACTCAAAATTTAAAATCAGGGTGAAAATTGAGTAAGAACGCCCTTTGAACAGTTAAAAACGGATAATGGCCAGTTTGATCAAAGTCAACATAAAATCAACAATCAACAGTCAAAGAGTCAAATCAGTCAACCCAGATCCGACCGGGCGACCCGACCAGGTGACCAGACCCGACCAGTACCCGACCCGGCCCACTACCCGACCCGGCCCACTACCCGACCCAGCCCAGTACCTGCCTGGCCCATTAACCAACTCGGCCCAATTATCCAAACCCAACCCAATTACCCTAACCCGGCCCAATTACCCTAACCCGGCCCAATTACCCTAACCAAAACCTAATCAAATTGAACCAGCGGTTACCCTTATCCGAATTCGATTACAATTGGACCATAATCAAATCAATTAAAATCCGGTTTAGTCCTAACCAATCAATTCCAATATCTGATCGGTTTAATAAAAAAACAGAAATCAATTGACCAATCAAAACGGCTTGACTGGTCAGTGATTTGACTCGCTGATTCGACTCGGCTGGTCGTCGGCGGTGGTCAAGGGCGGCAGCGCTTACCGGAAAATCACCAGCAGCGGGCGGATGGTGGCCGGCTACGACTGCTCCAGTGAATGGCAGTCGGAGATTGTGGCGCGTGGCGGCGCATCCAGGCTTCTCGTCGGCTAAGTTTCTACCACCGGATTCGTCTCAACGTGAGGAACACAGTGGTGTCCTTAGATTCACAAAAAACGTTACAGGTAGGGAGTTATGATCAATTTTATAAACGGACTAAACTTAACCAATCGAAAAAGGTGGTTCTGACGGTTACCTTTGAATGGACTCGGTGGTTGACTGGTCTATCTCGACTTTAAACGTGGCGGTGGTGATGGTACGATCTCAAATCTCTCTGATGGCTTAATAAAACAATGAGATAGACTGGTATTAAAAGAGGATTACCTAGGGTTCTCTGTATGACAAGTGAACCTTGATGAACCTCACGATTTGGGTCGTTACACAAACATTAAACAATACTTATTTCATTTTTGGTTCCAACTTGGTTCCATTATCCATGATAAGGCGGGTAGTACCTGGCTTAGTAAACCAGTAGATTATGACATATTCCTTCTACATAGTTGCTTTTAGCGGTCTACAACTATAAGGGGTGTGTGTACGTCTTTCTTTTGTTCCCCTTCTACAGCTATAAAAATCAGCATTATTCACGGGCCTACTTTGGTTCCAAGGCAGCAGAAGATGTTTGTGTTCGAGGCGTTTTTCAAATGCCAGGTGTTCGTTAATGAAAATGGTATTTGATCTTTAATCTGTCTTCATCTGACATGTGTTTTTTAGTAATATCCATGTAGAGAATTACTCAAAATGATTCAAATCATACATGTAATAACTATAATAACTCATAAACTTTTATATTTACTATAATAACTCATAAGACAAACAAAATTACCAAAAAACAGTTTTCCTTTTATTATTCCCAAATCTACCAATGAAATTTTTTAATAGGAAATGTTTAATTATATCCCCCAAAAAATCACTTTATTGTCGAGAGGGTCGTGGGTCATGTTCTTCGAAGGCGATGAAAGCAAATCGGACCCTTCTTTTTTATTTCCGTCTCCGACAACTTCTCATCCGTCACTGCGCATGCCCGTGGATCAGTGATTTTGAGCTTTCGATTCTACACTGTGATTTGGAGGGGAAAAAACAGGATTCAACCAGAACTGTAACAGGTTCTGAGAAGTCACCTTTGTTGGTTACACACACCATAGAAGAGGAACTTCATTATTAAGATGTGACTGATGCAAATGGAGTACTATTCAATGGATATGGAGCCATTAAAAGATATTGTCCCCAATATTTTTTTTAAATATACATGTATTTAGTACATTGTTTTTAACTTGTATTATCATTTAGTACATCAATCCAATATATAAAAGGGCTTAATACTCAAAGAAGAGGCATACCACGTCGTTTTAAAAATTCAACCAATACAAAAGCTCTATTTTTTCCACTTCATGCCATGTCACACGTCAGAGATTGGGCCAAATTCATTATTTATGCAACACAACGAAATAATCTACAAAATTGGCCCACAGCCCAGATCTGCTTCACAGAAGAATTGACATCATCAAGCTGTCGCCTGACTTTTCCCATTCTCTGTTTTCGGAACTCAGACGTCTTTGCAACTTTTGTTTCTTTGTTAAGTCGACCACTATTACCCATTAAATTCTCTTCTTAACTCTTTTGATCGTGTCAAGATGTTTACGTTAATTCACCCTATGTATATATTGGGATATCTTCTTTGTATCACTGCTCCACGCACATTCCACAACCGTGACGGCGATGAGATCGGAAAAGTTCACCACAACAATGGATTCAGTGTCGTATCAAGAGCGCATCAGCTTATCCTGGAATGTTTTAACTGGTGGCAGCCTGGCAGGTGTGTATGTTCATCTCAATTGCTCAAGGCTTTAACAAAGGTATGATTGGCCCGTTTCTCTGTGCATAACAGTGGATTGACTCAATGATCTCACGAAGCTTTATGGTAACAGGAAAAGAATGTGGTGACGGTGTTTAGTGCACCAAACTATTGCCATCGATGTGGAAACTTTGCCGCGGTTCTAGAGATAAGAGAGAAAAAGGAGCAGAATTTCCTCCAGTTTGATCAAGCTCCTCAACAAGCAGAAAGACCACTGATCCTAAAACCTGTACAACGGCATCTTCTTAGCATCCAAAAGAGAATCAGGCTGGGTTTTACCAAACACACCCCGAGATCTTTCTTTATGTCTATCTGGTCTAACCTCGGTAATCTTCAGGTTCTTAGAATGGATCACATGACTGAAATATAAATAAGAGGAAACCCTGAAGAAACTAACTCACTAACTTCCACCTCTTGAAATTGGCTTATTTTCTTTCCCAGTTTATTCTTTGGATAGGAGTTGATATGTATGGTACATTTTTTTTTCAGGGGGCTAGCGTTCCGCTTTTAGATGGTATAAGGAATAGTGTGTAGCTTGATCAACCTTTTAATATCTGCCAAAAATTCTAAAAAAAAAGCAGTTAACTTTGATCGATGCGGCGAAAAGACGTTCAAGTGGTAGACCACCAGAGCTACAATGGGATTACTTACCTGAAACATTCGTTAAAGCTGAATTCTTTGAGATTAAGATATACAGCCAAAATGATTTTCAGAGCAGGATGGCATGTGGTGGAGCACACGGCACACCAACTGGCAACAAGAAGTTGAATCATGCATACTATGAAGCTCAAGAGAATTCCCAAAAATGTCATGTGTATCTTCTATTCTCGGTCAGTACGAGGAGACGTCATGCGTATTAGTTAATTTAATTTTCGTGATACATTCATTTGATTTCACAAGAATATTGGCAACAAAATAAATGGATTGGTTGCTACCTTGTGAAGTTATATAACAAGCCTAAGCCTATCAGTAAAAGCAAAAATTGTCAACAGGTTCCTTAAACTCTCTGTAATCCTTTAGATCATGTTTAATATGAAAACTTGATTCTTTTGGATCTTTTCAAACATTATGGCTTTGAATCATGCTTTTTCACTGGGATCGTCATGCTTTCATTGTAGGTCAATCGGAAATATAAAAAAAACAAAGTAATTAAGATCTTCAAGGAGTATATAAGAAAAGAAGACACAAACACTTGATGATCTCAATTTATATGAGACCACACAAAAGATGATAAGGGATAAGAGGATCAAGCAAAACAAACATGTTTTAGGTTGGATAGGATGTGGGAAACGCAATCGTTGTGGTTTGTGATGTGTAAGAATGATAAATACATCAGTTAAGAAAAGAAAAGTAGGACGAAGTTTTAGTTACGTTTGTTTGTCTAATGTGTTTAATATATTATATATATATATATATTATTTTTAAAGATGTGTTTGAAATCTTGGTGATACATGTTTTCAACTGCCAATTAATGTGGTAAACTATGAATTAAATAATGTATGATAAATACTCAAAATAATAAAACAAGATTCTATAACTCTGTTTTGTATGAATGCTGATATAAACAAATGAAAAATACACAAGACACCAGTTTTTTTATGCATTGCAATGCTGTATATATTCAAAAACATTTGTTACTGTATAATATGCTTTTTTAATACTAACAACTCTGATTATAATACGTATACTAAAAAAATTCTATAACCTTTCACATCTAAAAATTATAATCATTAACACCGGTTTGAGTATTCCAATATACCAATATTGCTTTTATGGGTTTATTATTGATTTATGAAACCAAAACAATATGATTGCTCAATAGAAAACATAAAATTATGTCAAACCACCATCACGTCTTATATATAATTAATTATATTATAGATTAACAATGGTTACGCTATTTCTATGAGACAACCAGAAATTTCGCAGCATAAATAATCAAAAAAATGTTTTAGTTTCACAAGCATTATTCCCAAAATATATAAACTAAAATAAATACATATTTTCAAATATATTGCATTATAGTAAACTACTTCAAATTTAAAGGAAAACTATACTAACTTCATCACCAGATACACAATTTTACTTCGACAAGACAATGGAAAATATCAAAAGCCTTAAAGGAAGTATAAGACTGAACTTAAACATTTCATCTACAATAAAAAAGAAGAGCATCAAGAAAATCCAACCTAGAAAATCCATCCTTCTTCTCTTTGAACTAATTTAGAAGTCAATAATTTTGTTATTTACCGAATTAATAAAACAATAGATAATTTCATATGTATTAAGAAAAAAAAATAATACGATAATCCGCGCATAGCACGGACACGGATCTAGTACCTTGTAAAGAAGCTCTGCAACATAAGCTAAAATCATTAGCATTATAGTGTATATATCTTGTTCCCTTGTTATTGTTCTTTAAAATATACCCTGAATAAATAAGCAAAGAATTCTTCTAAACTTATGAGCAATGCTAAGTTTAGCAGCCACTAGTATGTCTATATGAAAATATCGACTTGAATTCATGGAAGCAGAACCCGAGAATTTCATTCGCTACAGTCAGATATTGGTGAGGCATGAAACCTTATAACCCAGTTTTAGTACTATCTCTTACCTTAGCTCAAGCTAAGTAAATAACATTGTTTCTTTGATACATCACTAGGTTCATGTTTCTTAATTAACCTATAAATAAATCAGATTCAAAATTTAAATATAAACTGGGTCATAATTTAACATTAAACTATGTTTGGTTTACATAAATCCAGATTTTAGTTAATAAATCTGTCACAACGTAAATTAAAAAATATCACTATGAACAAATGTTAAGGGTACTTTGGTAATATTTTGTTAAGCGTATTTTGGCAATATTTTGTTTTAAAAATAAATCCGTCATCGATCAAATGTTAAGGGTACCTTGGTAATATTTTGTTTTTGTTATAACTATGAACAAGGAAAATTTCGACCAGAAAAATATTCTAATAAATTTTTAAAAATATGAGTCATTCTAGTAATAACACAATTAATTTGTGTCATTTGAATAAACTTCTCATCTATGTATTCAAATTATTTATCCGAAATGTGATTTTGTGGTTATTTCGTTTAGGTGCTCAATTCATTGTCGTAGTTGAATATGCACTTGGCAACATGTGCCAAAACCATGAGACAGGAAAGATCATTGTTGTAACATCTCAAAACCAGGGCCATTTTCTTTTTGAAAAAGAAAGCCTTGCTTACGGCCCGATAGAAAAAAACCTAGTTTCCCTTCTCTTTTCTTATAAATAGAGAGCCACCCCTCTCTTTGTCTCATTTACCAAACCTAAAGTGAAGCTCTGCAAAGAAAGTCCCAGAATCCAAAAGCCCTAGCCATCGAGTCTCTCTCTTCCTAGCGCCGTCCTCCTCTCCTCTTTCTCTCTGTGTGCCTCTCTCTCTCTTCTCTCTCTCTCTTCTCCATGCCTCTCTCTCTCTTTGCCGTCCGCCTTCTCTCTCTCCGCGTCGAGCAGCCGCGAGTGGTGGTGGTGTGGCTGTGAGTCGTTGTTGTTGTGTATCTCGTCTCTCTTCTCTCTTATTCTCCAGATCCAGATCTAAACCTAGAGTGAGGTGATTCGAACCCAGATCTGTCCCATGATCTCTATTTTTCTTTTATGTTGGATTAGGATCTGGTTAGACCCTGTTTGAAATTTAGGTTGGTAGAACATAATGGTTACGTTGCTAGATGAATGGATCATGATGCATAAGGACTTTCACACTGTGTTAAAAAACTTAATTGACTGCCTTGAGTGTTGTGATGAATGATGATGAATATTTACTTGCTTGTGTGATTGGTTGTTATGATTCAATGTGATGATTGAGATGAAGAACTGCACGCCTAGGGTGATAGTGAATATTACAATTGGTATGGTACTACAATTGGTATCTTATGACGAATGTTATGTATGAATGATTGATGCGATGTATATTGTGTGGGACACCGATAATGGGTGACGTCTAATGAATGAGAATGATACTGAGAATGAGAATAAGAATAAGATAATGAATGTGATATTGTATTGATTGAGACCCTGAGAATGGGTAGCCTAACAAGAGGTAACCACGGGGAGATAAGATATGTGATGAGTACCCGCGGGACAGTAGCCTAACAAGAGGTACCCGCGGTTGTTAAGGGCTTCGTAAGATTGAGTCATGCCGATTCATGGCATAATTATGGCTATTAAGTCGGGGTGGCAAACAGAGCCAGAGAGGGCCAATGGGCTGCAACTCAGATAGTCATTAAGGAAGCTTGGGACAGTAGCCTAACAAGAGGTACCCGGGGTCAGGCCGACACGAGGTGCGATGTCCGTGAGCAAGCCATAGGTCCTTACGTCTAGGTTGTTTGGTGTCAAGTTTGTCGAGTCGGTCAGTCGAGTTTACTTATGGTAGAGACTGAGTTCGTTGTATTGATTGATCGCTAGGTTGATAAAAATGCATAGAAATATTGATGTCTTGAAATGATAAAATGCATCGATTGATTGTAGTGGCTAGCCAGTCCTCTTTCCCGCATTGAGTAGAGTAGAGTATCATGCAGGGAGGCTGATCTAGAGTCACTCCACTGAGTAATCCAATTGCTCATTCCCTCCCTTTCCTTTTCCATTTGTGCAAGACTGTAAGTAGAAGTACATGGATACGGGTGAGGTGGAATTTCACAGAAGGAGTGTGTCCGTCGACTCTTGGGACCAGTAACAGGACACGTCGGGTTGTCTAAAATGAGTATACGCGTGTCCATAACACCAGCTTGGTAACTCTGGTTGGACACCGGGGGAGCGGGTCGTTACAATTGGTATCAGAGCGGGGGTTAAAATCCCTTAGTACTATTCTAAGATGTCAACATTTCTGCCATTTTCAAAAACTGAGTTTTTTTCTGAAAAGTGTTTGAGAAAGTTTATGAGCGTCTAAAATTTATGAAATGATTCAAAACCACCCACTATATCTATACTTCTATTATGGTTCTGATCGGATCCTTACCTGCAGGATGTCCTATTCAGCCAGTGATGACCATGAAGTCAGGCATGAGCGCCGCAAACCAGGGGAGATGGCCCTGGTCGACACTAAGACTCGTCGCACCATTAGGGGGAAGGTGGTACCCCTCTGGGGGCACCCATTGATGGGGCCCAGGTACCAGTTGCCCCTGTATGATTGGGTTGAAGACTAGAAGCGTGAGAGACTTAAGTTCCTTCCAACATCGCTCGACTACAAACCAGAGATGGTGCCGGTTAAGCGAGGATGAGGTCACCCGAGGAAGAAGAAATCGGCACCTGGGATGGAGTGGGTTAGGGAGCCGCCCAAGAAGAAGGGGGACGTCCGCGATAGTACCCGGCCTCGGATAAAGTCAACCATAAGCGGATTCTGGAGCCATGCTTGTGTGATACCCTGGTTCAGATGCTGCAGAAGCCCCACACCGTATTTGACTACCTGGAGGAGTTCCTGGAAACATCCAAGAGGTGCAAGCCAAGGCCTGCGGAGGAGTAGTGCCGGTTTTTTAAAGCAGGACTTCGCAAGGATATTTGTGATGAGCTGGATGGTTTCATGGAACCCTTAGATTTTTCGCTAGTGGTGAGGATGGCGGGGCAAGAGATAGAAGCAGAGGAGTCACTCGCATTGCAGTGAGTAGATGTCACCAGTTCTGAATCCGAAGAAGATGAAGATCCCGATCCTACAGCTAGTGGTGCCCACGCGGTTGGTCTTGGATCCGAGGTTGACCATTTTTTTCCACTTCATAGTGGCTAGCTGAGACCTTAGGGTCATTTCATAAGAGTAGGACACTTGTTTTCTATTTGATTTATTATTTGATTATTTGTGTTGGTGTTTTTCTTTCTAAAGGCATTATGTGATTGTGAAAAGGTCTTGAGTTTTTAAAACTATTTTAGTCCTACTTCATTTCATTTATTATATTCATTCGTTGGTTATAAAAGATTCAGAGCAAAGTTGTTGATCGCCTCGAGTGCCTCCCTAGATTGATGTGTGATTGTGTGAATTCATTTCGGGTTTCGGATATTACGTTTGAAGTTTGGAGGTGGAATTCGAGGCGGATTTCGATTAACAGGGGAAGAATTTTAACATCCCAAAACCAGACCCATTTTTTTAAAAAAGAAAGCCTTACCAACGGCACGTTAGGGAAAAACCTAGGTTTCCCTTCTCTTTTCTTATAAATAGAGAGCCTCCCCCTCTCTTTGTCTCATTCACCAAACCTGAACCAAAGCTCTGCAGAAAAAGTCCCAGAATTTGAAAGCACTACCATCGAGTCTCTCTCTCCCTCTTGCCGTCTCTCTCTCCTCTCATCTCTCTCTCTCTCTCTCTCTCTCTCTCTCTCTCTCTCTCTCTCTCTCTCTCTCTCTCTCTTTTCTGCACCTTTCTCTCTCTCCTTGCAGTCCGCCTTCTCTCTCTCCTCGCTGAGCAGACGCGAGTGGTGGTGGTGTGGCCACGAGTCGTTGTTGTTGTGGATCTCGTCTCTCTTGTCTCTTATTCTCCATATCCATATCCATATCTAAACCTACGGTAAGGTGATTCAAATCCAGATCTGTCCCATGATCTCTATATTCCTTTATGTTGTAATTAGGATCTGGTTAGACTCTGTTTGAAAGTTAGTATGGTAGATCATAATTGATGTTAGGTTTCTAAATAAATGGATCATGATGCATAAGAACTTTCATAATGTGTTAAAGGACTTAATGAACTACCTTGTGTGCTGTGATGAATGATGATGAATGTTTACTTGCTTGTGTGATTGATTATCATGATTCAGTGTGATGACGGAGATGAGAAACTAGGTTGCTAGAAATAACTGCACGCCTAGGATGATAGTGAATATTAAAATTGGTATTGTACTACTATTTGTATTGTGTGAGACACCGATAACGGGTTGCATCTAATGAACGAGTCTTGTATGAGTATGTGTGGTGCAGCTTGGATATGGCTTCTGCTCTTGGATCACTTGAAGGGGAATGGAAGTGGTTTGTCCTTGGATGCTACTAGCACTCTGTTGGAATATGGACGTTTCTCTGAAGCTATGGGATGTCAACGGAGATGGATTGCTACTCAAAGAGACATGATTATCCTGTATTGTCTATGATGGATTCACTAAAGAATTCCTTCCCTAAGGTGAGAGCAATGTTCCTTTAGCTGAACAGAGAAAGCAGGAAACGAACAAAGCAAATTGCTGAAAGTTATTAGATTGATTGTTGAATCAATACATCAGCAGCGTGCAAGTTTAAATAAGAAAACAGCAAGCTACCCTAATCATTAATCGAGATGGTTTGAATCTAATCCTATCCCATTCCTAATCGAAATTGGTTTACTAATTCTAACTGTCTTTGGTTTGTTTTAAGTGAAATCAATTACAAGAAAATAGATTAAACCAACATGCTGGTTTGTCTTGGCTCTCTTCTTTTGGTTTGGTTCCCACGGTCTTGAATAAGTGTAGGAGAGCTTCCCTTTGTGCCTTGAATCTTGATCTAGTGATTGGTCCAGTCCAACAGCTTGCCGCGTCCTGATTAAGCTCTAGCTCAGCTTGTTCTCCAGGTCCTCCTTTGCTCAGGTTCAGTTCAGGATCAGTAGCCTAAAGCTCCTCTCCTAAGCTAGTCCATATTCGGAAGCACCTTTATCCCCTTGCTCAGGTTCAATCAGCTCTCCCTCATCAGACTCACTCAGCTCTCCAATGTCTCTGCTCATGGATGCACCATCCCCTCCTCCTTTAAAAGGATTTGACCTCAAATCCAATTCATCTGCAACATAAGGGATCAAGTCAGAAATATTGAAAGTGGAACTTATAGTATACTTACCTTCAAGATCAATCTGGTAAGTATTGTTGTTGATTCTTTTCAACACTCTGAAAGAACCATCTATCCTTGGCATCAGCTTTGATTTCCTCTCAGCAGGAAACCTATCATTCCTCAGGTGGATCCACACGAGATGACCTGGTTTCAGCACCAACTCTTTCTTGCCATTGTTCTTCTGCCTTACATACATGATGGTGCGCTCTTCTATGTTTTTCCTGACCTGCTCATGCATAGATCTAACAAACTCGGCCTTTTGTTTGCCATAAAGGTTAGTTTGTTCTTTTAAAGGTAAAGCAAACAAATCCAAAGGAGACAATGGATTGAATCCATAGACAGCCTGAAAAGGAGTAATCTTAGTAGCTAAATGCATTGATCTATTGTATGCAAATTCTACATGTGGCAAACAATCCTCCCACGTCCTGATGTTCTTTTTAATGATAGCACGCAGTAGAGTAGACGGAGTCATATTGACTGTTTCAGTTTGTCCATCAGTTTGTGGGTGACAAGTAGTTGAAAACAACAATATAGTTTCCAATTTTCCGCACACAGTTTTCCAGAAATAGCTAAGGAACTTAGTATCTCTCTCAGAAACTATAGTCTTAGGCATTCCATGCAATCTAACAACCTTTCTAAAGAATAGATCAGCTATTAAAGATGCATCATCAGTCTTATGGGAAGGTATGAAATGTGCCATCTTAGAAATCTGTCAACTGCCACAAAGATGCTATCTCTACCCTTCCTAGTTCTAAGCAACCCTAAAACAAAGTCCATAGAGATGTCGACTCATGGCTCAGTAGGAATGGGAAGTGGCGTGTACAAACCTGTTGGTTAAACCTTGGACTTGTCCTGCTTACACACGACACACCTTGAGCACACTTTCTCCACTTCTTTCTTCATGTTTGGCCAATAGAAGTGTTCCTGCAAGGTAGACAGTGTCTTAGCGACCCCAAAATGGCTCATTAGTCCTCCTCCATGAGCTTCCCTGACATATAGTTCTCTCAAAGAACCACAAGGCACACACAAGCGGTTATCATAGAAAAGAAAACCTTTCACTTGATAAAATTTACCACTAGCATGTTTCTCAGTTTGTCTAAAAACTTCCTGAAACTCTGGATCATCAGCATAACAAGACTTAAGGTGTTCAAATCCTAAAAGCTTTGTTTCTATTGAAGATAAAAGAAAATACCTTCTTGAGAGTGCATCAGCCACTACAGTCTCCTTACCTTGCTTGTAGTGGATGACATAACGGAGTATCTCAATGAACTCAACCCAGCTAGCATGCCCCTTGTTCAACTTTTGTTGCCATTTGAGATGCTTAAGAGATTCATGATATGTATGGATCACAAACTCTTTAGGCCAAAGATATTGCTGCCACACCTGAAGAGATCTCACCAAGGCATAAAGTTCTTTATCATAGGTTGGGTAGTTCAAGGTGGCGCCTCCTAGATTTTGACTGAAGTAAGCTATAGGCCTCTTCTCTTGCATCATCACAGCTTCAATTCCATTTCTAGAAGCATCACATTCTATTTCAAAAGTTTTAAGAAAGCCAGGGAGTACGAGTAAAGGAGCACTTGTTAACTTTCCTTTCAGCAGTTGGAATGCTTCTTCATGAGCTTCTCCCCAAGTGAATCCAACACTTTTTAATGACTTTAGTGAGTGGGGCAGCAATGGTACTGAAGTCTCTCACAAACCACCTGGAGAAGCCAACAAGTCCATGCAAACTCTGACTTCTCCAATGTTTTTAGGGTCGGCCACTCCTTTATAGCCTTCACCTTCTATTCATCAACATGTATACCCTGTGATGTCACAACAAAACTTAAAAAGACAAGGTTATTTGTTTAAAAAGAGTATTTCTTGTAGTTAGCATACATGTTCTCTCTCCTAAGCACATCTAGAACTTCTCTCAAGTGCTCAACATGTTCCCTTATGGTCTTACTGTAAATCAGTATATCATCAAAGTACATGATTCATCAGCCTCATGAATGTACTAGGTGCATTAGTGAGACCAAAAGGCATGACAAGCCATTCATACAATCCTAACTTAGTTTTAAATGCAGTTTTCCACTCATTTCCTTCTTGCATTCTAATTTGGTGTTAACCACTCTTTAAAGCAATCTTAGAAAAGACACATGAACCATGTAACTCATCTAACTTATCATCTAAGCGAGGGATTGGATGTATATACTTAATTGTGATGTTGTTGATGGCTCTGCAATCCACACACATGCACGAGCTCCCATCTTTCTTAGGCACCAATAGAACAGATACAGCACAAAGGCTCATGCTTTCCCTGATATGGCCCTTCTCCAAGAGTTCATTGACTTGTCTCTGCAGCTCTTTTGTCTCAACAGGGTTTGTCATGTATGCTGGACGGTTTGGAAGTTTTTCTCCTGGTACAAAGTCAATTTGGTGTTCAATCCCTCTGATGGGTGACAAGCCAATTGGGTTATCCTCTGGAAAGACATCTTTGTACTCCTGCAAAAGACACTCAATCTCTTCTAAAATCACAAGGCCAGTGTCAGTGAAAGAGATCAACAACTCTTTGTAAACTACTAATATCAGATTTTGTTGTTCAAGCATACCAGTCTTGATATCTTTAGTAGTAGCAAAGAGCTTTAGTTTACTTACATGGTTGGCCTTGTCCAGCAACAAAGCCTTTCATGGTGCGTTAGCTTCTTCCCTTCTCCTTTTGAGATGCATTTGATCATGGTGCACTTCCTGGGGCGTCAAGGATACCAATGTGATCTGCTTCTCATTTTGAGAAAAGGTGTGTCTATTGGTGAATCCATCATGTACTACTATCTTGTCATACTACCATGGGCGCCCAAGTAGGATGTGGCTAGCTTCAAGAGACAATACATCACAAGTGATCTCATCCTGATATCTTCCTACTGACAGTAAAACTTTCACTTACTTGCTGAACTTCAGCCCTCCCTTTTCATTGAGCCATTGCAAATGGTATGGTTTGGGATGTTTATACACCTCAAGACCCAATTTCTCCACCAATTTTTCACTTGCTATATTTGTACAGCTTCCTCCATCGATGATCAAGCTGCACACTTTGTTTTGGATTAAGCATCTGGTGTGGAACAAGTTCTCTCTTTGATCATCCTCTTTGGCTTTAGGCTGTGCATTGAGGACCCTCCTAGTAACTAGCATTTCTCCTTGGACCGGGTACTCCACGCGTTCATCATCAAATCCTGATCGGTTTTCTCATCTTCAGAAACCACATCTCCATTGGCTAGGACTTTTATTACCTTCTTGTTGGTACACTCATTAGCATAGTGACCAAACCCTTGGCACTTGAAGCACTTGACATTCCTGGACCTAATGGCTGTTGCTGGTCCTTTATCCTTGTCATCTAGCCTTGCTTCCAATGATGAAGACTCTTCTTTTGGCTTAGTAGATGACTTATCATCCTTGGAGTAAGCTGACTTTGAAGCAAAGCCATATTGAGTCTTGGAAGCACTCTTCCTCTTGTTCTGCTGTTCAATTAGAATTGCTTTATGTAACAACTCATCCATGTTTTCATACTCTTGAAATTCCAGTCTATCTTGTATGTCTCTGTTTAATCCTCCCTGGAATCTAGCCATAGTTGCTTCATCATCCTCATTCACATCAGCTTTAAGATAAGTGTCTCCATCTCATGGTGATAGTCCTCTACACTCTTGGATCCTTGAGAAAGCCTTCTCAATTTCTGGTGAAGATCTCACCCATAGTGAGTAAGAAAAAAAATCTCTTCTTCATAACAATTTTCGTCTCAAACCAGGAAGCTATCTGAGGCTCTCCATTGCGTCTCCTAGTAGTGGCTATCTGCTCCCACCAGTTTATAGCATAGCCACAAAATTCAGTGGCTGCTAATCTGACCTTCCCTCTCTTCATTATACTGCTGGGAATTGAAAACCAACTCTATCTTCTTTTCCCACTCCATATAGGCATCTGGATCATTCTTGCCATGGAAGGGAGGTATTCTCAGCTTGAGATTCCCTAGATTATCAGCTGCTGGTTGCCTGCGGTTATGGTATCTACTGTGCTGGCTAGCCTGAGATTCATTGTCACTCTCACCAGTCGAATCTCCTTGAACTTGTTCAACATAGATCCTATTACCCCCAACTTCAACACGTTGTCCTTTTCTAGGCCCAATGCGTACTCTCTCAGCTCCAACAGCATCTCGATGGTATGTCGATGGAACTGCCTTCATCATATGAAGCCATGGCGTGCCCATGATCGTGTTGTATTGGGTTTTTGTATCGATCACATTAAACTTAACGAGCTTACTCATTCCGCCAACAAAAACATTGAGGCGGATAGTGCCCAACAACTGTGTTGATGATCCGTTGAAACTGGTAAGCACTCTTGAAGAGGGTTTGATGTCCTTGAGATCCACCACCATTTTGATCAAGGTCTGATGGAAAATGAGGTCTACTGAACTCCCGGTGTCGATGAGTACGAGTAACCTCGCAAGTACCAATTTGTAGCTCGACCAGCAAAGGATCATTATGCGGCTGGTCTATGTCGGTTAGGTCCTTATCGGAGAAAGTGATTGGTGTTTCCCCTTTGTGTTTGGTCGGCCATCGCTGAGCAGTTACTGCTTTGTGTTGGTATTCTTTTATTTCCTTCACAGAATTATTGCACAGGGGTGGACCACCAAAAATGACATTAACTCGTCGAAAAACGCTGGGACGTTTATCAGATAACGACTTCTGAAGATCAGGCGCAACTGCGTCTGTTTGGGGTGTAAGTTTTTTATGGAGGTCATCGTCCGAGAGCCTTGGCTTTTTCTTGTGAAGGAAAGTGTCTCACAGGTTGGTTGTTGAATGTTTGTGTTGGAGGCATTCTCGGAGGTCTCCCCATTTCTTTTGGGGATATCGGTTGATATTATCTATAGAAGAGGAACATGTCAATGGTTGCGCCGAGAGGAGGTTGATCTGTCGAGCAACTTGGGGTCGTTCTTCCTCGATATCAGTATCATCTCAATGCTGAGGTGGAGTAGATGGGTCTTAATCATCCAGATGAACTGCTTGGTTAGGCTCTTGCGTTTTAGCATTTGTTTGTCGTTTTTTGGTATAGCTGCCTTTCTTTTTGCTGGGTCTGGCTTTTGGTGGGTCGGGTGTGACGACTCCATTTTTGAATGCCGAGTATAAGGCCTCCTCGAGCTGCTTGCACTCCTTGGTATCGTGAAACTTGGGTTTTGTGGCAAGTGCAGAACTTTGTTTCATCGTACGACAAAAGTTTACCTTCGAGAGTTCTGTCCCACACATTCCACGGTCGCATAGCTGGTGCCGCGCCGAAAGTGGCTCCTTCTTCATCTGTTGCCAAATAGACCTTGCCTTTATTATCGTAAGGCTGATGCTGGCGAGGTTCTTGGTAACTAGTCGTCGCCTTCGATGTTAACTAGAGCTTCAACACGTTTTGTTTTCCGGTATAAGCTGCATTGTCCTCCTCCATCCGGATGAAGCAATTTGTTCTGCGAATGGCGTATTCGAGAGTGATCGTGCTGTTCGTATAGAGATCGGATCGGAAAGACGATCTGAGACATAGCGCGTTGCGTCGTGCTTCCACTGTGGTTTTGTCTGGGACGTCGCCTTTCGAGACTAGGTTCTTGAACCTTTCCATGAAGTCTTGGAGAGAATCTTTTTGACCCTGAGATATCTTCCAGAGATCGGTTGCTGAGGCTCCCTGTCGGATGTACATTGAATAGTGCTTCAGGAAGTTAGTGGAGAGTTCTTTGAAAGTGTTGATCGTGTTCTCCGCTAAGCGAGAGAACCAAGTGAGAGAAGGACCGGTTAAATTCTCAACGAAGAGTTGATAAAAATCAGCATCTCGTTCTTCTGCGGTGAAGCGAGCTCGGCCCATGGCGATGTTGAAACTGGTCATGTGGTCGCTAGGGTCGGATTTTTCGCGAAAAGATGGGATTCTGAGCTTGTCTTGGTGTCGGTCTCGGACATCGGTGATTTTCTTGGTGAGAGGAGTTTTCTGAGTCGCGGTCAAGACTTGATCGATTTCCGGTGCATAGCTTGTCGCTTGATGGATTCGAGACGACATGTCTCGAATCATCCCTCGGAGGCGAAGGAGTTCTTCATTAGTTGCCTGATCGGCCCCTTGATCTCGCGCTGTGTTTTGAAACAAACGTTGTCAGGCTGTTTCAGGATCTTGATCGTCTGGTTGTACCGGTGGTATGCACGCGGCGGCGATAACATCTAAACGCTCCTGTGTAGCCTTGTTTGCATCGTCTTGTTGATACAAGACGCGGTACCACGGTGGCGAGAGATGCCAAGACTGCGTTGAGGTCGATTGGTTGTTGACCTTTTTGATTTGTCGGAGACTCCGTCATCGTTTTGATCATTGTTCTTGATCGCTCATGTCTATTTGAATGGATATGGTGCCACAAACATTTTTAGCAGCTCGGTTGGAGAATGTATGTTGGGCGCATGTCGTTAGCATTTCTCACATCGTGATGCGTATTTCTCACAGACGACGCCAATTGTTGAATCTGAAATCGGTATACCTAGGGTTGTAGTACGATTTTGATGGTAGGTTATTAGAGAGGCGAGTTTGAGAACAGATCAAAGATGTTTATATAGTAAAGTCAAAAGTTTGATGAAGAACAAAGAAAGAACAAGTTGTATGATAAACCATAGTTATAGCTTGCTATAATCGTATGTGTGTGAATATGTCCCTGGATTTCAGTCTTCCTTCTTTATATATATACCAACTTGATGCTTAAAGTCGGTTTTAGGTCTTATGTGCCGACTTTGATCCTGTTTTTGGGTCAAGATCTCGTTTAAATGGACATATGCCTGATAAATGTAATCTATCCCCAACATATACTATTAAAAATAAGTATCCTAATATGACTAATGTAACAACATTAATTATTATTTTTTGACTAAAACACTATATATTCATATTGCCGCCAAATCTATACTCGAATACAAGTCATATACATAGATAACTACTTGCCAAAGATAGGTTTTGTTACCATCAATACTATTACAACATATTCACTTTTTATCTACTTACAACTAATCTAGGTTAAGCCATTATATATATATATATATATATATATTTAAATTTTATTATTTTTCATATATCTAACTTATTAAATATATTTGAAAAGATATTCTTAAATATATTTCTTAAGGTAGCATTTTAATACTATGTTTTATTTAAAGTATAAATAAATAAAAAAAATATATATATATATATATATATATATATATATATATATATATCTTTTTAATATTAAGTTTTAGCTAATAAAAATTCGAATCTAATATCATATATTATAGTAATTAAAAAATATATATATATATATATATATATATATATATTATATTAATTAAATAATAATTGTTCTTTTATTTATACTTAAACAAATGACATTTTAATAATATTGATACTAGATATTTACTGAATAATTATTTCACAATTATAGGCTTTTCTTGTTAATTTTTATTCAAATAATTATTTACTGAAAATTAGATATTTTATACATATGTGTATTTTGTACAAAATTTTATTTTAAAAGTATAGACAATTAAACTAAATATATAAATATAATTTATGTAACTCGCCTCGTATTAATTTTACTTATAATTTGAAGCTTTAAATTAAAATATGAATTTATTTTTAATTTCCAAATTTTATGTTATTATAATATAAATTAACTATATCTCATTCAACCCATCTCATACTTTTTATATATTTACATATTTATGAAATAACCATAAAAAACTGTAATTGTAAAACAAAACCTATTGTTCGATGTACCATATAATAAAATAATATTAATTTCAACTAAATTTAGTATTGTATTTTTTACCAAATTCAAATATATTTAATTATATTTTAATATTCTAATTTAAATATATATATATTAAAATATAAAATTATTTATACGTTTAAATATCACACTTTAGTATTTTGTTATAATAAGTTCAAGCAGTTTGTAAAATTTATGAATATATGTTATTCTTTATATGTGATTATTTTAATTTAATAATTCATAAATATTTAATAAATGGATTAAGTAAATTTATATTTATTCATTGATCTACCAATTTAATTATGAATACAAATTATGTATATATAAATCTTATAGAAATCATTTCTTAGGGCAATTCTCTCAAATAGCCATTTTTTGTTTTTTTCTCACAAAAATAGCACTAAAAATGACTAAAATAGACTTTTTCAATTTTTTTTTTAAGTTTGAAACCCTAACCTACAAACTCAACCTTTTAACTCTAAACCCTAAGTCTAGATTACTTAACCCTAGGGGTATAAGTGTTTATTTACGTATTTAATGAAACATTTTGGTCATTTTTTTTTCTTGGAAACTATTTTGTTGGTAAAAAAAATTAGGGCTATTCTAGGGTATTTATCCATTTCTTATTGTAAAAATCAATAATGAATTAGTTTTCCTTTATAATAATATTTATTATTAGTTACAAATTTATTATTTAAAAGTATATATTAAAAATAATTATATATTTTACATTTTAAATAATACATTAAGAGATATTATTCAAATTCAATCTTAAAAGGATACTTCAAATATTTTTTTAGATATCTTATTTTTGAAAATATTAAAAAACATGTTAGATTAGGGTATATTTTAATTAGAACTAAGTTAGATGTATGAGAATTAATTGGAAGTTAATAAAGGAGAATTTACAAATAGCCCCTTATGACTAAAAAACATGTATGCACTTTTACGAATATAACCCAAGAATCTTCTATTTGGTTAGTGTAGTCTTATCTGAGAAGACTTCCTGAGAAGTCTTCTCATGTATTAGATCTTAAAAATATTTTGATGAAGAAATTGAAAACATGTGATTATAAACATTCTAAATGATCTAAATTTATATTTATTTAAATTGAATTGTTTTTCAACATATATAAGTGAATATAGACTAAGGCATGATACTCTTTGGTTTAGGGTTTTGTAACATATGTTAAAACATTGTTCGTATTTTTACGGTTAGTTTTTTTTTGCTATCTAGTTAGTTATTTGATTATAGGATCTGGAAGACTTCCCAATAAGTAAAGATGGCAATTCTTAAACTTGCCCGCAGGCCGGGCCTGTTAAGCGGCGGGCGAGATTGGGCATGAACATCCAGACCCAATTTTATTGTGGGCCTTGCAGAATGGGGACTGTGCAGAATTGGATCTCGCGCGGGATGGACCCAATGAGCCCGCGAAAAATTAAGGACCCGCATCATTCTCGGCATTTTGGCTCTTCACCTAAAAAACAAGAAGGGTTAGAGAAATACGATTCAAAGGTGATCTTTACTGAAATGGAGCTCTGGTAGTGACATTTTGAGCTCTGATGGTGGTCCTTGTTCTCTGACGGTGGTTGTTGTATTTTTATTTCACCTCTTCAGAAGTACAAACAACAAGAGAGCTTCACGATGGTAATTTCCATGGCGATCTTCACCGACAAAGGGGAAGAGGCTCTGGCGGTGATGCATCGCCGTTCAATAGTTTGTCTGGTCTTCCCTCCGTCTTTCATATGCACCCGTGGAGCTTCACCGGATAAAGAGATGAACTTTGGCGACACTTACAAAACTGATGAAGCTCCAGCGAAAGAGATTCGAGCTCTAGTGGTGCTTCCCATCTTCCATACGTCATCGATCAGCAGGAGAGAAGCTCAGATTGTGCATGTTCAGAGGTATGTATTTTATTTTCATTATATTGAAGGTTTTGTGTTAACTTTCAAATCAAACTATCTGAGTTGTTTGAGAGAGACATTTGATTGTTGTTCGTAACTTACTGAGTTGCTGGTTGTACAATTACATTTGGAGCTTCTCGTCGACATAACCAATATGCAGGGGAGTTTTTCATTTATCGAAGAGTTACTAAGTGTGTTTGTTGTGTCTTCTTCTTTCAGGTTCCTCTTAATACTAGTACTACTGGTTATATACATTGTTGTGGCTTTTGTCTGCCACGGACCTCTTCTACCATTTTTCAAAGATAGTAAGAGCATCTCGAAAAGACACTCTATAACTTCAAATATAATTTTTTTTGCTCTCCAAAAAAGAACTTCAAAACTTCAAATTTGAAGTTTTGAAATTTTGAATAGTGAAACTTTAAATATAGAGTGTCACTACTCAAAATTTCAAATTTGAAGTTTTATCTTTTTATTTGCATTTTGGTCCTTGCAATTATACATCCTATTTATGATTCTTAAATATTTTTTCATTTCTCATTTTAATCCTTTTTTATATCTTATTAATTTTAAAAATTATTTTTATAAATTTAAGCTTTACACATAAAACTAAAAAAAAACAGGTTTTATATTATTTTAAAAGTAAAATTAGACAACAAGAATATTAGAAAACACACTTAATAAAAAAAACTTTTTCAAAGGTACATGAAGACATAATTGTTGTAGAAATTTAAATATTACAACAACACTAATAATCTGGTAAATTTGCTCTAGAAGCTCTAAAACCTTCAAAATATTGTCCAAACAAATTTTGTGAAACCGAAAATGGTTGTTGTTGTTGTTATTATTGTTGTTCTTGGCGTCTTTTCGTATGATTCTTTCTTGTTCAGAATGAATGTACGCACGAGTATTAATATCATTGATAGAAGCTAAGTCTTTAAGCAATATTTTTTATTTTCCTCTTTTGCTTCTTTTAAAGCTAATTTTTTTTTCTTCATTTTGTATTCGTAATTCAATCATTTCATGACTTTTCCCCCTGCTTGTTGCACTTTCTTTTAAAAGATCAAGGATTTGTTCGTTTGATGATATCAGAATATCAACAGTCATATTATTACCTTTGGTTGTCTTCCTTTTGAGTTTTGCTTTCTTTGATCCAATAGGATGTGAACTTGATCCGCCATCATCACTACTTAAATTGACTGAAAATGAAGGCATTCTCGGAGGTTGTGATGTCGGAGAGCCAAAAGTATTGCTTTTGGTGTTAGGAGTATCTGGGATAGAGATGTTGACATTGCTTGTAGATGTGTGCAAAACAAGAAGCCTGTCAAAAAGATGTTTAACGTGCATTTGGAGTCTTGCAGTCCAAGTTTGCTATCATAGCAGGATCATCTCGTTACTAGAAGAAGGAGGTAGTGCATGATATAATGACGGCATGCATTATAATGCATAACATGTTCATTGAGGATGAACGTGATATCAAAGCGTCAATAAAAGATACAAGATCAGTGGCAGAAGCAACAATTGAAATGGCGAAAAATGAAGATATTCGTTTTCAACAACTTTTACCTTGTAATCTAGAAATTAAAAATAAAGAGAGTCATTTCTTACATCGAAATGCACTAGTTGATCACATATGGGACCATTATGTAAATTTTGTAAGCTTTTAGTAATTAATGTTGTTGTAATATTTTTATATATATGTTAGTTATTTATTAAAAAATTATGAATTTATATTAGTTGTGACAAATATAAGGACCATAGTGTAAAATACAAAAAAAATTGAAGTTAGTTTTGAAGTTTTACTTTTGGAGAAGAACACTTTGAAACTTCAAATATAGAGTTTGTGAAACTTCAAAATAGAGAGTCTTTTTGGAGATGCTCTAAGTTGCATATGTTTCTTAAGAACCTTGTCGTTGTTTCTTAAGGAACCTTATCATTCTTATTGAACCAGCGAATAACCATCGGTATTCTCCAAACTTTAGCTTGTACAATTGATTCGGTTGTACATGTTGATTTCACACTTTGAACGTTGGAACTTAGAAGGCCTTTGGTTCAAATTTACATATATAATATATTCAAAACATCAAAGACTATATAACTTGAGTTTGATCTTCTTTAACAAAGTATTATATCAATTAGTGCTAACAAAAGTGTTGTGTTGTTGCAGGTTCTAGGCGCAGGTGGAACTTGATTGGAGTCCTGTGGGCCTATCCCGCCAAGGCCTGTGCATCTTGCAGGTCAGGATTGGGTAGAACTTCCAGGGACCACTTCCCGCGCGTGCCTGTAACGCCAAGACCCGCATCAAATTTGTACCGGGGCGGGACGGGACCAGGCGGGTCGATACAACCCAATTGTCAACACTACCAAGAAGTCTTCTAATAATGCAGTAGAATATTTTCTGAAAGACTTCACAACAAAGTCTATCATTCCCCGCTTAAATTTTAGTAGAATTTAGGTTTTCCGCCTATTCATTTATTTAGAAATTTAGGTTTCTCGCCTAATGCGAGATCTTCCAGAAGTCTTCGAGGGGAAGTCTTCTCATGTATTAGATCTTAAATAAAATTTATAAAATAAATTTTGATAGGAAAAAAATCCAAATCATATAACTGTAGACATTTATAAATGCTATAAATTTACATTTACTAAAATTGAATTGTTTTCAATATAGGTGAATGAATGTAGATTGAGTCATGATAATCTTTGGTTTAGGGATTAGTAAGATATGTTATAGTATTGTTTGTATTTTTAGGATTAGATTCCGAAATCTTAATTTAAAAACAAAAATTAACTTTGACCTATTTTTTTTTTAGGTTTGGGAATATTAAACATTTTATAAGTTGATATTAAATTAATGAAGTGTTTTTTTTTTTGTTATTTAGTTAGTTTTTTGATTATAGGGTTTGGAGGACTTCCGAGAAAGCTTACCATGAAGTCTTCTGAAGTCTTTTACGAATTCTTCCAAAATCTTCTAGGAAGTCTTCCGAAGATTTCTAGTAATTTAGGAGTTAGACGACTTCGTAGAAGATTTCCTAGAAAACTTCACAACAAAGTCTTCCTTTCCTTCTTAAATTTTAGTAGAATTTAGGTTTTCCACCTAATCATTAATTTAAAAATTTATGTTTTCTGCCTATTCATTACATTTGGAAGACTTTTCAGAAAGCTTCCCAAGAAGTTTTCTAACATATATTTCACTAGAATATTTTATAAAAAAAAATTCAAAGGCTTATAGAAAGAAGACTATACAGTGGAGTTTTCTATTACCCACTCAAATTTTAGAAAAACAATTTGCTTTTTCATTTAAACTTTAAAAATCTAAAATATAACAATACTTTTATTAAAGTAAAACTAAAAAATCGCTCTTTCTCTCTTGTCGGACCTCTCTTATGCTCCCTCCTCTCTCTTGATCGCTTTAAAGTCTAATGGATTGTATAAGTACAAAGAATAACTCTCTTTATTATTTCTTAAGAAACAAACTCAAAAATTAAGATTTCAAACACAATCACTTCAAACTCTTAAGTTATGCAACAACCTTGCATATCCTTATATTGTGCTTTATAATTCCTAAACACAATAGATAACTCCTAAACATTAAAGACTTTTCTTTTTCTAATCCGTAACTCAGTAGGAAATAGATAACTTTCTCATCAAGTTATTTCATGCTTAGTCCAACATTCTTGCCCTTAAGCTTGAACTCATATTCTTTTATGTCCTCAACGCCAATTGAACTCCTCATTTCCTTGAATTTAAGTCTTCCAAGTGACTTGGTTAAAATATCAGCTTTTTGTTCACTTCCAAGAACATGTTCAACCTCTACTTACTCGTTTTCAACACACTCTTGGATTAAGTGATATCTTCTGTGTATATGCTTGCTTCGACCATGAAACACTAGATTCTTAGTAAGTGATATTGCAGATTTATTATCAATCCGAATAGTCACTTTCTCAAACTTGTTATCGGTTATCTCGACAAAGAGGTCTTACAACCATATTGCTTGTTTTGCTGCTTCTGTGGCGGTCATGAACTCAGCTTCACAAGACGATAAAGCTACTATCTCCTGGCTTAGATGAACACCATGTGATCGGGCATTGATCAAATAGAAAACATGGCCTGTTGTAATCTTTCCATTTTCTTCATCGACATTGTGACTGGAGTCACTATAACCTACAAGTCCCGTTCCGTTTGTGTTTACATCCATAGGTACTTGTGATGCATTGCAGTTGCTTAACCCGACTTCTTCCAATATCTTCAAAGCATATCTTTCTTGTCTCAACATTATAAAACCGTTGGTCTGAAAAACTTTGATGCCAAGGTAGTATGTTTATCTCCCAATATCACTCATCTCAAATTTTGTAGCCATCTCCTCCTTGAACTCATTGATCATCTTCACTTTGGATCCTGTAACCAGCAAATCATCTACGTACACATAACTATTAGAAGATGCTCCTTCTACTTTTTCCGATAAGATGATGGTTCTTTTGAACACTTCTCAAACTTCAGTCCTTTGAGCATCTCTCTTAGCTTATTGTTTCAAGCACGTGGGGGCTTGTTTTAGTTCATAGAGTGTCTTCTTCAGTTTATAGACTTTATTCTCTCCTCCTTTAGTCTCAAAGCCTTCAGGTTGTGTAATGTATACAGTTTCTTTAAGTTCACCATGCAAGAATGCAGTTATGACAACAAGGTGGCGTACCTCCCAATTTTTTTACGCAGCTAAGGAAAGAATTAAACATATGGTTTCAATGCGGGAACAGGGACAAATACTTCATCGAAGTTGAATCCATGCCTTTGTACATACCCTTTAGCGAACAGCCTTGTTTTGTACTTATTGATGCTTCAATCCGGTTATGTTTGATTTTAAAGACCCACATTAAACCTATTTGTTTGGCTCCAATAGGTAGTTCGACCAAATCCCATCACTTGTTCTTTTTTATAGAATTGATCTCGTCTTCATATGCTAATACCCACTCTCGTAAATCATTTGCTTCACTGAAATCCCATGGCTCGTCATGAGCAGAAGACGATATCCTTCTACCTCAGCAAGCAAAATATATTCCTTTAAGTACTCTGGCTTCTTTTGGATCCTACTTGTTCTTCACAATTAAGCATGATCATCGTGAACTCTCACTCAAAGTTTCTTTGTTTATGATGTCTATTCCGTTATCATTTTCCTTATCTACCTCATCATGAGGTTTGGTATCACACATAACTCGAGTAATACTATCAGATTTGTGGTGTGGTCAAAATCGGCCATGGCGGAATCAATACCTGAAAGTTCCCAAGAAAATTTTTTCATCTAAAAATGTTAGTCTAGATCTGAAACTAAAGTTTTGGATAATTTTTTTAAAAAATAGTTAAACGATAAGTTCTCAGATTATATGATCCAATCTCTCCAGAAAACGACAAAACGAGAATTAGTCCAACCAACGCTCCCCAATCCCCCGAGTCATCTGATCAAGACCACGACTTGCCATATGGCAAGCCGGGAGACTGCATCCCGCTCGTATAAGGAGAGTTGGGACAGAATCATCCCCCTCACCATATGACGAGCTTGGAAGCTCAGTCCCGCTCACCATATGGTGAGTTGGGACAGCATCATCACGCTCGCCATATGTCGAGCTTGTCAGCTCAGTCTTGCTCGCCATATGAAGAGTTGGGACAGCATCGTCCCACTCACCATATGGCGAGCTAGGTCATCTCAGTCTCGCTCGCCATATGAAAAGCTTGGACGATCACGACCTGCTCGCCATATGGCGAGTGGAGTTAACCTTTTCCCACTAGCCGTATGGCAAATTGGGTCAAGCTCGACCAGCTTGCAATATGGCAAGTTGGGTCAGTCAGTCCAGATCGCCATATGGCAAGTTGGATAGATCTTTTCTAAAACTCCGTATGGAAACTATGATGACATCATATCAATATCATGCACTCTCACCTCATCCTCATAGCCCTCTCCTTCAAACCATGACTGCACTGTCTCTTGTTTCGTCTCGATTGGAGTTACCGTTGAAACTTTACGATAAAAACCGCAAAAGATTTGTTTTCTCGTATAAGTTTGAATCGTTCATATAAAACAGCAATGGTTAACCCAAAACACTATAGATGCCTCAACTATATGATTGATTTAAACTTTCTCGTAAAACCGGCGTCGTCCCAAAGATGAATTTTTGAGGAAATCGTAAAAACACTTAAATTCAAAAACGGCCCGAAAGGTCCAAAACGCGGCTAAAAGCCTACTTGTGATTTTAGACAAGAATTAACCGAAAGCTCCTATGACGGTTTATCTTTTTCGCAGAAGAAGATAAATGTCAAGTTTGGATGATAATGTCGAGTTTCAAGGGATAATCATGTAGATCAAAGAAAAACAGGAATATTTCCGCGAAGCGATAAACTCAACCTATGGGCAGAAAGGGAAAGGGCAAACCGACCTAGGAGAGTATATAACAGAAGCCAAGGCGAGAGGCAAAAGACATTGGTTTTACACACAACAAACTTAGCACTTAGAGCAATAGGCAATCTTTCTATTTTTGTTATCGATCTGCGACTCAATTAAGGAACTCGCCGGCAGCTGTTATGGCCAAGGCTTGTACCTTTTGTACACGCTCTTACGCAGATTCCGAATAAGAACATCTTTTGCTTTCTTCTGATTCATATTTTTGTCTTTTTATTTTGTGTTTCTGATTGCTTGTCGCGTGGTTTGGCAGATATCCGGGACCTCTGGGAAACGTAGGTTTTATTAACTTTCTTAATTTTACGGGACTCGACGGTGTGAATTTCGGTTCCCACAATTCGATGTCATTTTCAACCTCTCGCAAGCCACTGTTACCGAACTTTCCATATACCAAACTAAACAGTCCAGGATCTATGTTTTCTTCTTCTTTGTTATTCCAGTTACATCCTTTACTCTCATCAAAAGAAAAATCTCTAGTGATGACAATCTTGCGAGTGGCTGGATTAAATAACTGATAGGCTTTTGACCCGTGCTCTGTTCCTAGGTGAACCAATGATTTTGATCTATCATCCAGTTTCTTTCTACCAACTGCCTCTATTCTAGAAAAGCTGATACATCCAAACATACAAACATGTTAAAGATTTGGTTTCTTCCCCTTAAAAGCTTCGTATGGAGCGGATGTAACCAACAAACTTGTTGCAACCCTATTTATGAGATAGGTGGCATGTCTCACGGCTTCTCCCCATAGATAATTTGGTATATTCATGTGTTTCAGAATAATTCTTGTCATACATAACAACGTCCTATTCCTTATTTCTGCCACACCATTTTGTTGCGCTGAATAGGGCGCAATTAGGTGTCTCTTGATACCCTGTTTCTCGCAGAAGTCTTGAAACTCATGAGATATGAACTCTCCACCTTTATCTGTTTGGAATGTTTTGATGGTAGCTTGCGTCTCTTGTTCAACTATTCCTCTAAATCTCTTGAACTTGTCAAAGGCTTCACTCTTCTCCTTAAGCACAATCGTCCACATGTAACGGCTGCAGTCGTCAATGATCACAAAGACATACCTCTTGTGCGCTGGTGTAGGAGGCATGATGGGTCCGCAGAAGTCCATGTGCACAAGCTCTATGACAGAAGAGTTTTTATGTATTTCAATGCAAACTCTATCAAATTAACCCTACGAACTACTCTTGCCAAGAGAGGTCAAATTGTAGTATTTAGGGATCGAATCCACAGGGAGCATGGGCACACAATAAACTCAATATAGTCGCGATTAAGCTAGGCATATAGATAAATAAGCAGTAAATAAACTATAGCGAATAATTGATTGATTGGTAAGTAAACAATAATAATAAATAGCTAGATCTAGGGTTTCGGGAAAATGGATTATAGGGGATAAAAGCTAAGAGTATTAATCATAGAACTATTCTGATGTCTCAGCTCTTGCTTGTTGACACAAAATGACCGTCGATCGATAGCAATGATCTTGTATCGATCGATGGTCTCTCGAGTTCACTAAATTAACTAAATCAACTCTCGTTTGTTTTTAGCAACCTATCTCAACATGATTAATTCTGGTAGTAGACCATGCTCTCACTTGCGCCTAACTATCCTATGATCATGGTTCTAGTTAGCTATTCTAGAACACAAGCATTAAACACAATTCTATTGATAGATCTAATAATCACCCTAACAATTTTATTGTTTTGCTAATCCATCAATACCATTAATAAATCCTAAACCTAACAAAAGATATACTCAAACATGATCTTTGTCACAAAAATCATAGATGAGTAGAATAAATATAATATAAAGAACCAAATGAGTTCAAGGAGGACTTTTAAGGAGTTCCTCCCTTCTCTACTAATCCTATAACAATAAATAAATAAAGCTTGGTAAGTTGTAAGCATATCCGTCAACAATGGATTGAAAACATATAAATAGATTTTAATTCGTCCAAGGGCAATTTGGTAATTTGTGATAGCTTATGGGCTTAAGTCGGCCATAAAACATGTCGGGCCTGTCTTATGCGATCACCGTCGATCGACACGAATGCTGTGTCGTCGATCGACACGAATGCTGTGTCGTCGATCGACACGAATGCTGTGTCGTCGATCGACACGAATGCTGTGTCGTCGATCGACACGAATGATGTGTCGTCGATTGACACTCATTCATCTTCTCGATAGATTCCACTCACGAGACATACATACCACTCTCCAGTAAAACAGGCATAACTTTGGCTCTAGGATGCTGATTGACCTCAAACCAGTTGAATTGGAAATCTAACGCAAAGCTATATCTTATGTCAAAATATCAGCTCAATATAACTGTGGGAAGTCTCTATCCATAGATAAACATCTGACGCATCTGCGCAGTTCTGCATCTCGAAAAGCTCCAGAATCACCAAAGTTCTCCAAAACGTATCTGAACCTGAAAATGCTCTAAAACAAACTCCAAACACATATAATAGACTCTAAATAGGGATGATATCATGGTACTATAGTGGTAAACATCAGGCCCTATCAACTCCGCCATACATAACATTTTGCTTGTCCTCAAGCAAACAAAGCATGTGAAGGAGGTTTTGAAAAGCGGAGACTCACATAATGTCTAAGCATAACTATCTCCTTACTTTGTTGCAACCACATCCTATCAAGTCAATCACATAGAAACTTTATGTACCCTATCCTAGTATAGCAACCAAATACATTCTACCAACAACTTAGCAAATACTAGCTTGACTCGCCCCTCTACTGATTTCATTTCTTTGCATAAAATAAAAGTGCATGCTTTACCTTGGGAGTATCAAGGAAACATAGCCTCTTACCTCTGCTAGTATCTGAACAACTAGGCATAAAGTCGTCTCTGATCCCTTTCTTCCTTTTTTTCGCTCTTCTCTGAATCTTTTTAGATCTCAAACTTAATGGACAATGATGCTGATACAGTCCATCTTACCATCTTATTTTTGATTTTCTCTTTTCTTTTATTTTTTTCTTTTCCTTTTTTCTTTTGCTTTTTGGGCAAAGTTGTAGGCTAATAGTGGGGTCATTGGTAATTTACCTACCTCTCGCTTCCAACAATGTGTGATCATTTCTCCGAATTAGAATAATGGGGTCATTGGTAATGTACCTACCCCTCTGCATCTCGGGAAGTCATCTCAATCTTTTAAACTTTTAAGTAGATGCTGAAGAGAGAGAGAAGGGAACCAAAGGTGGAATGACTTGTACCTACAGACTTGCAGAAGGAATCTGATCCAGTGTATACCAACCCCCAAAGCAAGCTAATAATGTCAAGATTAGTGTTGGAAATAGGCTTCGGTTCCTTCAAACTTTCTAAGCAAGTGTGATATAGTGGTAGGATGATCCACTTTGGTATCTCAAGTTATCTCTGCAAACAACTTTCTAAGAATGGTGCTTAAAGTGTAGTTAGTCAATAATATATCTTGATCATAATCCCCTTCTTGACTCAATAAAACTTTTTGAAAAACTTATATATATAGCAAATAAAACTCAAAACAAATCAAATAGCATTAGCGAACCTCCCCCAGAATTAAATTACACTGTCCCCAGTGTAATCCATCCCGGATTGGTTAAGAAAATTTAAATCATAAGTAAATAGTTAAGAGAAAAACTCGATACGAGACTCTGTAAAAGAGTACCGGTCGATATTAGGCAGGTGGGGTCGATCGATTATGCAGTTCTGGTGTCGATCGATACTGCTTCTGCTGGTCCTTTGTCGATGTCACTTCTATATCTCAACACTCTCTAAAGAGGCTACCACATACATTTGATCATCAAATTCCACACTGTAGAAACCTAGATGCGTACCTCTATCCGGTGGGATAGGACATTCAACTTCCAATATTGCACAAGGAACCACAAACTTCACATGGTCATGTATCAACTTCAATCTTTTGTGAATCCCAACAACTTCTTCTACACAAATAGGTGGTTGCAGATGTTTTGGAACAACAAGGTGTGAACCCTTGGACTCGTGCATTCTCTCCTCAACCGTTTATGGTTCAATCATGTAACCTTGCTCTTCGTCCAATTATGGGTGTCAATCGATATCAATTGGTGTTTGTCGATTGATGCTCTCCTTTGGGTGTCGATCGATGCTATGCTTCTGTTGTCGATCGTTGGTCGCCTTTAGATGTCGACAAATCTCGTCTTGTTGGTGTCGATTGACGGGGTGAGTTTTAACACAATACAGGCTGGAAGGATACAGGTGTCGTGTGGCGAAGTCTGAGTGGCTCTGAATTCTTACTACTCCTACGCACTCTTCAATGGGTGTTGATCGATGCTGAGCTGATGGTGTCGATCGACGCTCAGCTGATGGTGTTGATCGACGCTCAGCTGATGGTGTCGATCTACACCAGTGCGTGCTACCAAAGGACATAGAACTTTTAATTAGAAAAACACTTTTTTCCAGGTTCTCATGCTCAATTACTTCCCCAAAATTATTATTGAACATGCCATCAACTTGATGCCTCTTGCTCTCCTCAGCTTTCTCTTTAACAAGGGCTTCTTTCTTCTTTACAACTTCTGCTGTCTGAAAAACCTGGGTGTCTAGCATCATGACATGGGCGTCCAAGGCTTCAAATTTCCCATTCAGCTATTTGTGGATATAATCCAACCTCAGATTTAAGTATTCACTTTTCATCTGCTGAATTACTATGACTCGTTCCAAAATAGATTCCATCCTCTGATATATATGATTCTCGTCCTCTTCTATAGCATGTTCCACCAACGAGACTTCATGTACATGATCAGTTTTGTCCTCGACCTCAATGATCTTGTCATTATTCATAACACCTGATTGCATCCTGTATACTAAATCAAACAAATAGAGTCTAATGGCGAATCCTTGCTCCCCGGCAACGGAATTAAATTTGACAGGAGAGTTTGCATCAGGTGTCTCTCCTTTGAGAAGGTAGATAGAATAACTCATATTCCTCTTTCTTGTGTGGCTGTTCTCTCTTTGAGATGAGAGCTGGTTGTGGCATTCTCTCCTTTGATGGTGTGTTGTTGATCTCCATTTGTAGTGATGCCTTCTTGTTATGGACTTGATGTAGTAACTTGTTCTTCTCAGGTGGATGCTTCTTGTGTTAGATATCCTTGTTTCGTGAAACAATCAAATCATTCTGGGCAAGAAACAAGTGAATTATTGATGTCCTTGGATTTTCATAAACAGAAAATTGAAGAATCATAATTATTTTAACAGCATCAAAAAAATTTGTAGCATGATTTGCTTTTTGCTTCTAACCTCAGCTTCATTCTGTTTTGGACAAGTCAAGTGGGTTGTATGCTTTTCTTGCAACTTTTCACCACGGTTTGGATGTCTTTTTTATTTGTTTATCCCTGGATCAAAACATCTTGGCAAAGAAAAGTGTATTATACCAAAATAAATGGATTTATAAGCTAATGAAAGCATAGAACAATTAACCTTTAGGTCAGCTGTGGCAGTAAGAACTTCTTGTTCTTTGTTTGGCTTGTATTCACATTGATTTACTGTATCTGTTTTACAGTCTCTTGGACAAGACAAGTTCTTTAATCTTGTCATGAGGTTAATAAGAACATTCTGGTCTAATGTGAATTTTACCTCAGGTTTTGCAACTTGAACAATCCTTTGTTCAGTTTTTAATTTCCACTTGTTGTGTGGCTCATGAGTTGACTTGTGTTCTGATTCTTCCCTTAGGACATCAGTAGGATATAGCTTTCATTTGTTTTCTGTAGATCATGAACAAACACATTATTACCATTATCTAATGATGGTGTTAGACACTTACCTTGGTAGGACATTTTAATAGCTGGTTTTACTTCTTTAAGCATTATGAGCTGCATTGTGTCTTGAACTCTCATCTGGTCCATCACTAGGATTGCGCCTATTTCTCTTCTTCTGTGGACTCCTTACGTCCTCTTACAACACCCTTTTACCTTAGCTTTTGCTTGAACAATTACTTGTTCAGGTTTTCTATCTATTTTGCACAATGTGCTTTGGCTGAGAACTTTCTTCTTCTCCATTGTCATTTCCACGCCATCCTTTTGGCTTGGACAATAGGTAGATTTGTGTATCTGTTCTGTCTGAGAGTTTAATTGTGGAAGCATGTCTTTTTGACCTTCTTGTGGTTGTACTCTTCTTCCCTCTTGGGAGCCACAATTTGGATACCTTCTAGTGTAATACCCCCAGACCGTCCTAACCATATGGTCGACCTACCAGCCAACACTCAAACAAGAACATGACTGACGGACCGACCAACACCAAAGGTTGGAGATGAAAGAGCCTACCAACCAGCCAACAATCAAACAAGAGCATGACTGACCGTCCAATCAAACACCATGGTCCGGAAGTGCTACTTGACGGGCTAGGGACAATCCGGTCAGAGTCACAGAACTTACGCCGCATTTTAGACAAATTCATTCATTAACTCGTCCCGCTAAATCAAGGCATAAGGCTTTGTAACCCGCACCAAGAGTTAACAATTCCGTTAGATCGAGGCCTAACGCTTTTCAACCCGTACCAAGACCTAAAGTTCTGTTAGACCGGACTAGTCAAATATCAGAGTACTCATGGTGCGCATATAAAACAATTCCTTTATTGATTCAAAGAAATATTCATACATTGAATACTTCAAGACTGGACCCGGCCTAATGCCAAGTCGAGTCAACACATCAGCAATTAAAATACCGTTTACCAAGGCATAGTAATATACTCTGGCGATCCTAACATCCAGCACCAAAGCTATCTGATCATCCTTACCAAAATCTACCTGCAAAAAGGACAACATACTTGGATGAGTAACCTAATGTCACTCAGTGAGCTGGCGGCATCTACCTGCAACCTAGTAACTAACCCAAACAACCAAAAATAACAATCAACTTAGCCTAAGAAAGCAAATAAAGCTAAGGTCAAAAAATCAATCACAACTCAATATCTAAAGAAACCGTTACTAAGTTAGACCCGGCTCCTGCCATTATCTTACTTCAAGTAACGGGAACCTGTATGAAAACAAGTCAACAACCAATATCCAATCAACAACACAATGACAAGACACTGATTAACTACGACTCAATTCTAACTCGTAACACTGTATTTAGGTGTTACACTTACTTTAGGGTTCCATAACCCTCTACGAAACTCTAACACAACACAACACTCTAACCCAGGAAATGATGACTTCGTGTTCCTCCTCACTATCAAAAATATCCTATCTCCTTACCACAGTCCATTGAGTCACCGTACGACAGCCCACAATCCTTCGGGTCATTGCCACATTACACCGTCATGTAGTATTTAGCCATAATCCATGAACTCATTCCTCTGATTCTTCATGATCCAGCGAAAAAGGGGTTTCCTTGAACCCGCTGATTACGAGGCCGAGGAAACACTAATCACCCCTAAACATGCCTAGCATGGGCGGGTTACGCACATGCTATAGGCGCCACTCACACAACACAAACTAAATCTAGAACCTAACCTAAAGATAAAGTTCCAGATCCTAACTAGACAATCCACTCTACAACACTAACCGATAGTACCAGTAATCCGGCCTGTATGGCCTAGGACCCTTAGTACTAACATCTAATAAACTACACAACAGGCTTTCAAGGAATGGAATATTATCAAGCACCAATTTGGATGGATCCTCTCATTCTAATTCAATATCATAATAACTCAACCAGTTAGTCACTACCTTACCAAGAGCTGACTAACCTCAATCAACAAGCATAAATTAAACGAGCAAGCATTTAATCTAACAAGCAATCAACTCAACAAACCATTACCTAGATAGTTTGTCCTCCTGCTACGAAACTATCTTTAAAAATAACGGAAACCTATACTCAAGCATATCAACACGCAAGAATAGAAAACATGTTGATAAACCTATACTTAATATTTTATCAATACGACGTTCTTCCAAAAACGATGTGCTTCTAAAACGTGGTGCTTCAAAAAATGTCATGCTTCCAAAATGCGGCACTTCCAACCAATCATTCATTATCACGTCCTCATGTGTACCAAATATTTATTTTGAGATTCTTGTCTTGAAAAATAATGCTGAAGTACTTCAAACGCCTTTTTGATCAATACTACCCGATCGACCCAATATCATGCGACCCGACCACCAAAAGTAGATGCTCGGCCAATCTTCTATTTTCTCTGAACCATATCAAATTATTCATGATCACAACTTTAGCATTCTTCAAGATAATTAGATTCCCAAAATCTTGGCTCCGAATTCCAACCTTCTCGATCTCAACAATTTTATCCCTTCGGGAGGATTGCTACATTCCCCCCCCCTTAATAGAATTTGTCATAGCATTCTGAATTCTTGCTGAAGGTTTTGTTTTGTCCTCTCGATAGATACCAAACTCATACTTGGCCACTTCTTTATCTTGGTTTCTTCTGATAGTCAAATCTTCTAAATCTATTGTGTCCTTTTGATAGATATCTCCTCATAACCAAACATGCACCAAACATAACTCCCAATCTTTTCAAACATGTTATCGTTAGATCCACTCAGGAGATCCAACAATCAGAACACTACTGATCCAACTTTCAATCTTCAAGGGTTTGGTCTTCGGGGATCATTACCTGCCACAACGTTCCTACACACAACAATAACACTAACCACAAGTTCTTGTGCCATAGCACATAACCATCAATTAAAACAAATATTCTAACACATCATAACCAACCAGGCAATAACATTCAAACAAGGAAGTTAGAACCCCTACTTACCTCGTATGCCTGAAGGTTAAGGTTTCCTAACTATCTAGATCCTATACTTCCTCTTTCTCGGAAAGTCTCTCTTCCAGTAGGGCAAGTGGGGGATGTTCTTCGGTCGATGCAGCTTGATTTTCTATGCAGTGTCGAGCAATGTGACAAACCTTTACACAAGAAAACTTTCCTGGTTTGCTTTCCAAGATTTTGAGTCATGGCCTCCTTTCCTGGCTAGGCTTTGCTTACTCTAATCCTCTCAACGATTTGGT
Source organism: Sinapis alba (assembly GCA_012274485.2). NCBI lineage: Eukaryota > Viridiplantae > Streptophyta > Magnoliopsida > Brassicales > Brassicaceae > Sinapis > Sinapis alba. Next base: position 154,517 of record MU105712.1, on the reverse strand, counting down.
TTCCCTTCTGGCCAATAATGCCTTTTCCTTCTGATTCATACTTTGCTTATGATGTTACCGCAACTTCCACACTTACTGCCCTATCGACAAAGTCTGTGAGACTTCCAAAGTTGCTTGCCACGAGCCTGCTACCTAGTTCATGGCGTAATCCATACATGAAGTTTTGGATCATTGTTGATTCGTCATCCTGACCATTAAATACAAAGTGATGAATTCTTGTGAATTCAGCTTCGTACTCCCTGACTGTCCTATCTCCTTGAGTAAGATTGATGAACTGTCTCTCCAATCGATGTCTTGCCTCAGGTGGAAAGTATTTCCTTCTGAATTCCTTCTAAAATACATCCCAAGATGTAATGTGATTTCCATGTTGGCGTTCCACACTTTCCCACCAGTTACAGGCATCTTCTTGTAGATAGTAATCCGCTACTCTGTTCTTGTATTCGTTTGGACACATCATTGCTTCAAAGTTTCTCTCCATCACGTGCATCCATTCTTCCGCCTCAAACATGTTGTTTCCTCCTTTGAACTTATATGTTTCGAAAATCTTCATTGTCTTCAAGATCTACAGATACTCCAACTTTAAAGATTCCTCAGGTTATGGATTTCTTGAAACTTGTCGTAGTATTTGAGTAAACAAATCTGCTACTCCTCCCAGTGGAATTTCAGCCTCTTGATTCTCTCCTTGTCTCGATTGTTCATTTGAATGTGAACTCGCTTGTAGCTGCGACTGGCCATATCCACAACTTGTTCAAAATGGATTTCCATTCCTTTGACTCATATCTTGGTGATACATTATGTTCCCAGTAGAAAACCCTTGTTCTGCATCTTCATACGCTCCACCATCCATTGACGACCATTCCCACTGCCTACCTTGACTTGCACCCCGATTATCCATCAACAACCAACAAGAAGGTTAAAATCCTAAATTTCTTACCAATAATGTCTGGATGTGACCTGAATACTCTAATTGCCTTTTGACTCCTTTGACTCGAAAAACATTTGAAAACCGATTAAGATACGCAGGTTTTAGTATAATGGAAGAAACCATGCTCTGATACCACCTCTGTAACACCCCTGAACTGTCCTAGGCATAGGTTGAACCACCGAACAACAATCAAACAAGAACATGACCTACGGATCGATCAACACCAAGTGTTGGAGATGAAAGGGCCAACCGGACAGCCAACAATAAAACAAGAATATGACTGACCATCCAACCCAACACCATGGTCCGGAAGCGTTACATGATGTGCTAAGGACAATCCGGTAAAGGTGACAGAATTTAATCGCAACTTAGACCAATTCATCCACTAACACGTCTCGCTAAATCGAGGCCTAAGGCTTTGCAACCCGTACCAAGAGTTAACGATTCCGCCATATCGAGGCATAAGGCTTGTCAACCTGTACCAATATCTAATGTTGTGTTTAGACATGACAAGTCTATTTATCAGAGAACCATTGTAACGAATATAAAACAACACTTTTATTGATTATAACAAATATTCATTACAAGTAAAATATAACAAATGGATCCAGGCCTAGTGCCAGTATCGACTCAAAATACTTTAACTAGTACTGTTTTACAAAAGTAAACGCAAAAGTACTTCCGGTGCTACTAATGTCCAGCTTCCACTCCACCCGGTCTCCCACTAAGGTTTCCTGCAATGGTAGGTGAGTTTAATGAGTAATATAATGCCACTCAGTGAGCCAGGGCCCAAACTATTAGATACAACCCCTCGCCATCCCAACCCCAAACAATCTAAGACGAGAGGTTCACCTAATAATAACACAACAATAATAATCACCACTCGAGACTTCACATATGGAACCCTGAGTGACTCAACAAGAACATAAACAAGATAAGCAGCATAATATAATCAATTGTTAGCATAATACAAGGATATATGCCAAGACTCGCTACGCCTATACACTTAAGTACAAATCCCCATTCGAGCTTTCTCCTCACTTTCACAACTACGGAACACCTAACTCGCAGCCGCAAAGGCACACAGGCTAAGAACATCCAATATAACTGACATGTAATCCCAATAAGGCGTCACATGAAGAACCATGCTTTCTAGCAACCTCTCCATACAGAGCATGCTTTATGCAACCTTTCTGTCCAGACGCGTAGGGACATACTCTAGCAACCTTCCTTTCCGCAAACTAGAGCCATCATCTCATATATCCTTATATGACAAAAACAAATAAACTATATCCCTCAGTAATCTCAATACCCTTCATCATTTAATGAAAATATGGAAACCAGATTGTACCCTTTTTATTTTTGAAATTATTATTTTTAAATAAAAAAATAAAAAATTGAAAATTTTCAAAATCTCATAATTTTCAAAATTTTCAAGATTTGGATAATACTGATATAGTTTTACTTAGTTGTACTGAGTTATACTTCGTTATACTGGGTACTACTAAAGTTAATTATATTGAGTTATACTAGTTATACTAGTTATACTGAGTACTACTGAGTACTAATGAGTTAATTTTACCAAGTTCGACTAAGTTGTACTACGTAATACTGAGTACTACTGAGACTGAGTTACACTTAGTAATACTAACAGAGTTTTACTGAATTTTACTGAGTTGCACTTAGTAATACCGACAAAGTTTTATTGAGTTCTACCAAGTTATACAAGTTCTACCAAGCTATACAAGTTATACTGAATTCAGATCTGAAAATAAAAACAAAGAAAAGCGCGAGAAAATCTAGAATTCTTGAAGAAAATGGAACAACAAGATCAACTATAAACAAAAGAAAACCCAGAAAACTTCATTGATGTTATTTACAACACCTTTGACGGTTGCTATTCTTCTTTTGTCGTAATTTTAGACGGAACTACCGATGTTTCTTTTCAGGTTACCGTCATTGCTTCCCAGATCTAATAAAAAACCTAAAATTAAGATTCAAATGAAGAATCCAGATCTAATAAAAAACCAAAATCTGAGATGCAACCTTTTTCTCTCTGAGCCGCCACAGTTTCACCGTTGAGAATGGAATTACAGTCTCAACTTCATCTCAGAACCACCACGATTTAACCAGAAACTGAAAAACAGTTCGCAAAGAGAAAGAGAGAAGTAGAGAGAGAGAGAGGCGAAGAAAATTGGAAAAAAAGTTATGACCGACGGCTGGCTTCTTCTATCTCTTTTAGGGTTAATAAAAAGAAGGGTAGATCTGTAATCAACTTAATTTTTGAATTAAAAATAAATCACAATGTAATTATAATTAGAAGAAGGGTATTTGAACTTTTCCATTGAGATAAAAGGACACTATAGATGATTTCTCCACAAACTAACATGCAGCACCCACCAAGGATACCACATGACGGAGCATGCTTTCTAGCAACCTCTCCCTATAGAGCATGCTTTATGCAACCTCTCTGCTAAGCCGCGTAGGGACATGCTTAACTTTCATTGCCGCGTAACACTCTATACACAAGCCTACCATTGCTGATACAGCAAGATATCAGCACAGCTCGACACTAACCAATAATACCAGCTGTCCGGTCTATATGGCCTAGGACCCTTAGTACCGCTTAGTACCCCTTAGTACGACACTAACTAGGAATTTGGCTTACATGGCCTAGATCCCCTAACATTAACTCAACCATTACGATACATATTAGAAATTTGGTCTATATGACCTAAATTCCATAGTACTACCATCTAATCAACTAAACATCTTTACAAACCCTGCATGCAAACAGATAATAACGCAATAGCAATAATCATCTAAGCATGCAAACCAACAACCTAGCAATAAACCAAGCATCCTAGTTATCTAAACACAAACCAAGCAATAATTAAGAATGAAATCTAACCACCTAACAATCAACAAATTCCAGATCCTACCTATCCACAACTTAGCAATATTATCTAAGCGTTCAACATTTGCTAACAAACTAAGCAACCTAAGCGCAAAGTTAATCATCAACATGCTATAACTAATAATAATATCTATCTATCATTCATAAACCTCAGTTACTATCTAATCAAACCGTTACTAAGTTAGACCCAGCCTGTAAGACCCGAACCCTATTGTCCGAGCTTCCAACACTCCACCTAGCTGAGTTGAGCTGATCCCTAGCTGACCCAGCTGAGTGAGCTAGTCCATCCAGCTCAGGGAGCTGACACACTTTACTTGAGCTCCAATCGAGCTCCGTTCAGCTAGTTGAGCTTCTTGCTTGCATCGCCTAGCTGTTGTATACTGCGTCCAGCTTCCTTTCTTTATCTTATTCAACCCTTGTAAGTCCCTTGGTCTATTTACAGACTTAGAATAAGGTTTCCCATGATCAACTCTGATCATTCACTTCATTGAGCTTCACCCAGACTTGGTCCAGCTACCGGATTGCTCATGCAACTCTTTTGAGCTTGCCTCTTCCTTGTTTTGGTTAAGTTCCAACTATCTGATTCCCTTAACCACGTTCTTGGACCATGAGACGATTGTCTTTAAGTCATGTGACCTGACTGGTGCGTCTCCTCGCACCATGGCTGTGCCCGAAGGCCTTATCTAGATACAGGGACATGACAAGTCTCCCCCACTTGGGATGGACTCGTCCTTGAATCCAGTGGTGCTGACCTCTTGTCTTATGACAAAGGTTCCAACCGAGAACTCCTTTGCACCCGGAACATGGAACATGCTGGATTGATTCTTCCTAACCAATATGTTTCATCTCCTCCATGTTGTTTCTCACTGATCTCATCTTTGATCAGCATATCAAAAGGTCTCCCCCACTTGATAGGGATTTAACCTGAAATCTTATCAAGTGGTCCATATGGTTTTCGCTTATGGCACCCTTAATTGGCTACCTTGACCACAGCCGAGGGTCCATCTAGCACCCATACAAAGATATGACTTGCGTCATTGGCCCAACTCTCAGGTTGCGTTCCTAATAGATACCAAGTCCATATCTCTCTTTAGACTATCGTCTACTCTAGACTTTATTCTTTTCCGGATATTAGTCCATGACTAGATCGTTTCCAGTCCCTAGGAACATGCTACGTACTTTGAGACTTAGCAGATTTAACCAATCTCCAAGCCACTCGATGCACCAGCCAAGTCCTAGTGAACAAGTTCCAATCTTTAGTCCGCTCACTCTACCATGAGTCCTAACAGATTGTTTTGTAACCTTAAGTCCTTCCCGGACACTAAGGTTTATGTTTCCTTAACCAGCCACAGCCTTTCCCAGCTTGGCCAAATTGTTGTCTTAGTCTCTAACGTGCATCCCGACCATAGGTCCATCTCAGACTTGGTTGTAATGCGATCCTTGTCCCTCACTGGACTCGATCGCTGTAACCCAACCCTAGGTCAATCTCCGACTTGGTTGTACTGTGATCCTTGTCCCTCACTGGACTTGATCTTATTCGGACTCATTTGCGTATGCCAACCCTGGTCCCTCTCTGGATGGTTGCATACTAAACCTGGTCCTCAATTGCTCGACCATCTCGGCAAGGGCCATTCTGTAAGGACTTTTGGATCATGGGGCCGTCCCTGGTCCAGTTCTATTATGAATGGGTCCGAACTATCAGGGGGAATGCCCTGTAGTGACCTAAACACATCATGGAACTCTCAGACCAGCGGTATTCCCTCCGGGTCACCACCCCCTACGACCTCCTTAGTGGCGTTTGTGGCCAGATAAGCTTCACAACACTTCCTCAGCATCCTCTCAACATGGACTGATGACACCACCAAGCATCCAGAGATCGGACGTATACCTTGGAACCTGATCGGAGATCCACACCCACTTTCAAACTGCACGCGCTCCCGGTGACAGTCAAGAGTGGCCCGATTCTTTCCAAGCCTGTCCACACCTAATATCACCTCGTGATTCTTTAGGTGGACTAACACAAGATCCACAGGCATAACCCTGTCTTGGATCACCACTGGGATGTCCTGATTCGCCCTAGTGAACTCATAACTTGCCCACCAGCCGCGTTCACTACCCCAAGACAATGCCCCGTTCCCAACTGGAACTACCACAAGATCCACATGCATGACCTTGTCTTGGATCACCACTGGAATGTCCTGAATCAACCCAAGTGAACTCATAACTTGCCCACAGGCCGCGTTCACTACCCCAGGACAATTCCCTGTTCCCAACTGGAACAACCCCTTTTCGAGCATCCATGGACTCACAAAACTATGTGTAGCTCCAGTATCGAAAAGTACGTGTGTTTCCACACCACCGATCATTAAGTACTTAGATGAATAGGATTTTCGGTTTGATCACACATTTGGAAAACGTCCCATACCATTCTCCAAAGCATCACACTTCTGTGAACAATCCTTACAATTCACAAAAGTGTTTATCGTATACCTCAAACCTCATCATACTAAGGTACTTAACATCGTCTTTCCAATTCCTCTTGGAATGGACCCATTCCATTCACTTCATCTGAAGAAATCCTACCTTGGCTTACACAAATTCCAAGCTGATCCATCTGATCACAAGCCCACTCATGTACTAGCCATGTAGCGTCTCCCTTAGACCAACATGAACACCGCATATGCTAACTTATTTTGAACGGCCACCAAGGAATAACACTAACCCCCAAGAGAGTGCTGCACGTTTCTTTCAACCTAAGTCACTCTCTGGTCCATGTTACTTCCCTTGTCCAGGTCGCCCATACAAAGATCGTGCATAGCGTCCATCCCTCCAACCCGTTTATTACTTCTAAATAACTAGATCGGCCAACCTTCTGCTTTAGGATCTTGCCCTTGGAGAGTACATCTTGGCTAAGCCGGTTCACCTTGGAACTTCCCAGTTCACAAGCATGATACCCTAACTTACCTCAACTCTCACTTGGCTCACCTCAGTAAGGAACCATGGTCATCTTAGCTTTCAGAAATAATTTCGGTTATAGATATATAACTTTGAGCAGCGAGTTGAGCTGAAGTTACAAACCAATCAGCTCCTCCACTCATCTGTCTCAAAAGAATCCACACTACCTGAGAAATGCTTAGTTCCCATCCGAGCTATGTGCTCCAGCACACTCAGGTAGTCCACTTTCCGAGCTGCCCTAGCTTGTGGATCTATCTCAACCACCTCAGCCACTGGCACAGCTCGACAACTGGCTGCCGGAGCAGCTGTCTGATTCACCGGTTAGTCCTTCCATCGCTTGAACAATGTTCAGATCAGACCGGTTCCCAATATGAGAGGATTCAGCTCCCCCCTCTAGTTCTTATTTCAGTTGCAGATAAGCTCATTCCACCCGAACCTCAGTAGGATCGAGTTGACTTAGAGGCAATCCAGATTCATTATTAACCTTCTCCAGCTGATTCGGCAACAAAACTGGTGGATTAACCCCATCAGCATCCACTTGTCCGGATGTGTGGGTGAACAACCACAACCCAACCATCCTAGAATCAAGCATGCTCTGATACCAACTTGTAAGACCCGAACCCTATGGTCCGAGCTTCCAACACTCCACCTAGATGAGTTGAGCTGATCCCTAGCTGACCCAGCTCAGTGACCTAGTCCATCCAGCTCAGGGAGCTGACACACTCTACTTGAGCTCCAACCGAGCTCCGTTCAGCTAGTTGAGCTTCTTGCTTGCATTGCCTAGCTGTTGTATACTGCGTCCAGCTTCCTTTCTTTATCTTATTCAACCCTTCTAAGTCCCTTGGTCTATTTACAGACTTAGAATAAGGTTTCCCATGATCAACTCTGATCATTCACTTCATCGAGCTTCACCCAGACTTGGTCCAGCTACCGGATTGCTCATGCAACTCTTTTGAGCTTGCCTCTTCCTTGTTTTGGTTAAGTTCCAACTATCTGATTCCCTTAACCACGTTCTTGGACCATGAGACGAATGTCTTTAAGTCATATGACCTGACTGGTGCGTCTCCTCGCACCATGGCTGTGCCCGAAGGCCTTATCTAGAATCAGGGACATGACACAGCCTCCTGCCATGATTTAACTTCAAGTAACGGAAATCTGCATGAAAACAAGTCAACAATCAAAATTGCTGTGACTCACCGTGTTTGGTTCGTTGTGGGTTTGACCCCTTGCCCGAATACTCAACATAAACCCTTTCTTGAACTTCACAAGTAGACCCCCTTATGAACGTACCTGATCTTCACTTGAACATAAACTTCCCTAGGAGCTGACCAAAAACTGGTCGAAAAACTGACCTCGTAAACTCTCTAAAACTCTCGAAAAAGCTCTAAAACTCCTGCTTTCTTTTCCTACTATTCTCTCAGGTTTTTAAATGGATTTGAAGTTGTCTGTATGTGGAGAAACTATAGGATGTTTGTGGTTATTTATAGAAGACAACAGCCAATCAGCTTCAGGATGTGTGGCAGCTTGTGTGTTTGTCCGCATGGCTCCGGTCGCTTGCGTGGCGGCACCTCATGCTTCACATGGAGGTCAGCATGCTCAAGTCTCATGCAGGGCGCTACCAGTCCTCCCATATCTCAGGTTGCATGGCTGAAACTCATGCAAGGCGCCACACATGTTCCACATGGCGATCATCATTCTTCGGTTGAATGCGAGGCGGCACCTCGTGCTCTACACGACTGATCGCAAGCCTTGGATCGAATGCGGGGCAACACCACATCCTACACATGTCTGTCCACAAAACCTGGTCACATGCAAGACAACACCACGTCCTACACATGTCTGTCCACAAGCCCTGGTCGCATGCAAGGCGACACACAGTGCCTACATGGCTGTCCGCATGTAGCAGTTGAATGCACGGCGACACTTCGTGCTTCTACTTGTCTGCCTGCATGCTCCTTTTTCATGCAAGGCGTCATATCCTGCTAGACAGTTGACACAACGTTCTGATTCCATACATCGGGCCACCTCGTGCTTCATGGTCTATTCGCCCAACTTTGACCTTTTTGGCAAATTTTTGACCCGTGATCAATCGTGCTTCCCGGTCTATTCCCGTTGTGCTTCTGACTTATTATGTTTCCAAAATAATATTTTATCAATATGATGTTCTTCCAAAACGTTGTTCTTAAGAAACACCATGCTTCCAAAACGTCGTGCTTCAAAAAACGTCATGCTTCCAAAATACGGCACTTCCAACCAATCATTCATTATCACATCCTCATGTGTACCAAGTATTTAGATTGAGAGTCTTGTCTTGAATAATAATGTTGAAGTGTTTCAAACGCCTTTTGTCGATCAATAGTACCTGATCAACTAAAGTAGATTCTCTACCAATCTTCTGTTTTCTCTGAACCATGTCAAGATTTTGGTGATCAAAACTTAACATTTTTCAAGATAATTGGATTCCCAAAATATTGTCTTTGAATTCCAACTTGTCGATCTCGACCATTTTATCCCTTCGGAACGGTTACTACATTTTCTTTTGCTGAAATTCCTGACATCTCAGCATCATGAGTATGTTGTTTTTGAGAGACACTAAGTCATGGTTATGATTCGGCTCGAAAGACACAACTTATAACTTTCGCTATTCTTAAAGTAGCAAGATATATCTTGCTACTTTCAGAATAGCAAAAGATATAAGATACAAGATAATCATGTTATAGTTATACCACTTATATTCAGTTCTTACAATTATTTCTCATTTAACCATGTAATAATATAATTAATTTCATGAAATATATGTTTTGTAATGTCATGAGGCCAATATTAAGAGAAAAGCCATAAAAGTATAAGGTAATACTTGTAAACAATCAAACAAGTATCACAATTTCAAATATAATTATTGTTTGAATTTATATCACAAATATGTTTAAAAATATTAGAATAATATGTGTATACTTGTAAGCAAGCAAATAAATTTAGAATTTTTTTTTGTCGACTACCCATCTAAACTAGATCAAGTGTTGGTCAGACAAGCCAATTCTCCGGGGAGCATCTCCGGGAGCATCTTCGTCTGTCCTAGTCTGATATATATGGGAGAAAATATAACCTCTAGTCATTGCTTCTTTGGCTAATGCATCCTACCGATCATTCCTACTCTGGGGAATATGAGATAGACTCACATCCTCGAAGCCCTCATGTAATCTTTGGAATACCTCGATCTCTGTCGCAGATGTTGGCCATTCCTTCAGGTTTGTAATTATGTCCACTAGGTCAAAGCAGTCCGTCTCGAACCGTATCGAGGTTATCCTCACATCTCGCATACATGAGGCTGCCCAAAGTGGAACTTCCACCTCAGCATGCAAAGATGAAAGGCTCTTGTTGCATGCACGTAATCCAAAATTTTCAAAACCCATTTGATCCTTAAGACTCCACCCTAAAGAACTGACACTGCCTTTATCGATCCATGCCTGTATATCCCACTCCTTGGTATCATTCCTTATAAGGACTGAAGAAGAAGTTGGGGTAGTGTGTAAAAAATGTGGTCAGCAGGTCTAGGTGGTCGAGCCACTGAGTCTGGAACCCAAGACTCACTCCAAACCCTCGTATCTCAATCCGTACCAATTGTTTTCCGTAAACCCGATATGAGTAGAGGTTTTTCTTCCATGATACTACGCCATCCATATGATGAAGAGTATGTTCGTCGGTCTTCCAAGGGAGAGGTGTTATTGTAGTACATTCCTTTCATAACGAGTGCCAATAAAGAATTTGGGTAATGAATTAGTCTTCATAATTTTTTTGCAAGAGCGCTAAATTGAAATCATGAAGATCTCGAAAACCCAGTCCCCCCATATCCTTAGGGGTAAAAATCGTGTCCCATACAATCCAATGTAAACCTTTGCTATTTTGTTTCGAACTCCACCAAAAGTTAGAAGTTATACTTTTTAGTTTGTCAGTAATGCCTTGTGGAAGCAAGAAACACGACATCACAAATGTCAGAACTGCTTGAGCCACATATTTGACTTGAACTTCTTTTCCTCCTTTGGATAGGTGTCTTGATGACCATGTGTTAGCTCGCCCATTGAGTCGATCCTGTACAATGGAGAAAACTTTCATCTTCGAACCACATGTTTGCTTAGGTAATCCTAGGTACATCCCCATGTCTCCTTCAAAAGAAAAATCAGGACAACTTTTATATCTTGTTTTAGAGAAATATCCACTCGGTTTCCAAAAACGATCGAAGATTTTTCCGAATTTAGTCTTTGTCCTGATTTTTTCCATATATGATCTCCTTGCATTGGCTTACTTCCGCCTTACAGAAGAAAAGACTATCATCTGCAAAAAGAAGATGTGAGATCCTTGGACTTTCCCTAGCAACACGGAGGCCTACAATCTTCTTCTCCGCTTCCGCTCCGTTTAAGAGAGAGATCAATGACTCCATACACATGATGAACAAAAAAGGAGAAAGAGGATCCCCTTGTCTCAAACCTCTCCTTGGAAAGATTCGCCCTCTAGGTTCACCATTGACTAAAACTTGATATGTAACCGATGTGACACAACGCATAATGAGGTAAACAAGTATCTCATCATAACCCATCTTCAACATCAAAGCTGTTATGAAACTCCATTCCACTCTATCATATGCTTTGCTCATATCGGTTTTAATAGCCATAAAATATTCCCTACATCTCTGGTTCGTCCGTAGGGTGTGAATATTTTCTTGCGCTAACAGAATATTATCAGTAATCAAACGTTTTGCCACAAAGGCAGATTGTGTCTCCAAGATCAAGCTCGGGATAACCCTCTTGAGTCTCTTGAATAATAGCTTTGAAATAATCTTGTAGCTCACATTGCAGAGACTAATAGGTCAGAACTCAGTAATTTCACGAGGTTTTTTCTTCTTGGAGATGAGACAAATATTCGTTTGGCTGAGATTTGGGTCAAAGTTTCCCATGGCAAAAAAATCCTTCACAAGTCTAATAATGTCTTGACGCATTTCACGCCAGAATTTTTGGTATAATTTACTAGCATATGCCATCCGGTCCAGGTGCTTTTTCTGGATTGATATCAAAGAGACCTTTCTTTATCTCCTGTTCAGCTGGTTCCGCTAGTAGAAGCCTGTTGTCGATAAAGCAAAGTGAAGCATCTAGGTCTGACGGTGAAGAGGTAGAGAAGAGATCTCGGAGGTATGGAACAGACACGTTCTCTACTCCGATTTCACTCTCTACCAACCTTCCATGTTTATCTTTTATATTGATAATGCGGTTTTTGGGCCCTCCTTTGGTTTTTAATAGCATGATGAAATTTCATGTTTATGTCCCCATCTCTATGCCATTGATCCATGCTCTTCTGTTCCCAGAACATATTTTCTTCTTTAAACGCCAATATTAACTGTCTTCTCAAATCCTTCAACTCTTCCATTGTAGAATTATCGTCATCTTGGGCGAAATCTATCTTATTTTTTAATTCTTCTATCAATACAGCGGAATTGTTGGATTTTGCTTCTTCCAAGTACTTATTTTACTTCGTCATGAGGTAACTTTTTGATGAAAATTCTGAATTGGAATTTCATCAAACTGTCCCCATCCTGAAATTACTGATTCCTTAAATCATGTTTTCCCGTTCCATCTCCTGTCGAATCTGAAGTTCTTTCTTGTCCTCCTAACACTGGATTGGATCCGTGCTAGGACCGGTGTATGGTCTGATCCCCATAGTTTTAAGAATTCCACAATAGTACGGGTAAATAAGGTGTACCATTCTTCATTTGCCACTACTCTATCTAGTTTGCATTTAACTTTCCCAGATCATCTTTTTCCCACCCACGAGAATGAGTTTCCTTTTTATGCGAATTTTAGCATTCCACAATTCTACAACAAGATTCGGAAAGGGAGAAAAGACCTATCTAAACGACGTCTTCCTCCCCTCTTCTCATGGTTCCTAGTGATTTTGTTGAAGTCTCTAATCATAAACCATGATTTACTTTGGTTTGTACTCATGCGTGACAATCGTTCCCAAACTAGATCGCGGTGTCTAACAACAAGATCACCGTACACGAACTTCATAAAAATAGAAATCTAGGTCGAAAACAATGGTATAACTCATCAAGATGTTTCTTCGTTCGATCGGCTCACACACCTTGACAGTTCCATGCCATCACATTCATCTTTAAAAAAAAATTGTTTTTAGAAATATATAGGTATACTGGACAAATCAACACCAGTTAAAAACTAATGTAACGAACCAGAACCAACTGCTTGATGGTATGCACTAGTTTCTCCTTCCCACAAGACTTTGAGGTGCCACCGGCAATAATCGTAATCAACTTAGTCGGAACTTGGGTCTAGCTAAAATAAAAATTAGCACACATGGCTAGAAGGTTTTTGCTTGATACACCGAAAAGACGGTGTTACTTCTTAGAAAATAATGATTTGTCTTCCAACTCTCTCTTTTTATTCTTTTTTCCTTCTTAAAAATTTCCTTGAATTTTCAAAGGTGAAATTACAAGTTAGAGCAGCCACGCAGATATATAGGTATACTGGACACATTAACACTAATTAAAAAAACTAATGTAATGAGCCAGAACAAAATGTCTTGATATGTGATCTTGAACAGGTAATGTCTCTAGAAGAAACCGAAGTCTTAGAGCCAGCGCTCCTAAATGACTTGAGTAGAAATATTCATGGGCTTTAGTACACCGAAGAATTGTGTTACTTCTTGAAAATACTTTGTAAAGGCAGAAGCGATGTTTAGAATTGAGCACACATACTCATAATTCTATAACATATAATCTGTAAATGACAGTTGAAAAATCTTAGCACTAGGCTAGAAATCTTAATCTTGATCCGGATGCCTTGAACCGGAGAGCAGAGTCACTAGAGAGACTGAAGCACGCACGCCGGCAACTGCAGATCCACACAAGCAGGGAAAAACAGCCTAGAAATCCTTGTCAAGATCAAAGAAAATAGAGCTCTTCTTCACTCTTATTTTGAAACTTTTATCCATACAATTTACACCGAAGAGTAAAGCCGCTGGACACCGTAAGGAGGAGATGTCCCCGTAAGTATCTTATGTAGAGTCTCGGAGACGGAGATGTCATTGAGATGCTTAAACTTGACGCCTATGGCGGCACCGACGAAAGGACAAATATGAAAATGGGGAGGATTGTCTGGGAACCAAAGACATTACTTGAAAGACATCTTGTCTGGTCTTGAATTGGAGCTACAAGAGAGACCAAAGTGAAGATGTTGGCTATAGTAGAAGAGATCGTCTCCTGCCCTAGAAAAATCTCAGATGGCAAAGCAAGGAGAGGATGATTCAAATTTTGAATCTAGAAAAAGTAGATTGCATAGAGGGTTTTCTCTCTCTATTTAGAATTTTATTTTCATTAATGAATTTTTTGGAATTTTATCAGTTTTACTAAGTTTCACACTGTCTCCATAAAAACAAACATTAAAACGTTGTTCTTTGTGACCCTTGTGTTCATTATGACTCTTGTGTTCCTATTGATTGGAATTTTAGGATTTGGGGTTTCTATTTGTCCCGGATAATCATCGTAAAGAAATTTTCTTTTGTTTTCCTTACTAAACCTGAAGTTGTCCGAGAGCTTGTATGCGTCTTTATGTATTTTTTAATCAAGAACATACCAGTCTTACTAACATTTGTACCTCTTCAATACAATTGACAACATTCCACTACACGCCAAATTTCTTCAACAACACGTGGAAGCTCAACATATTCACAAATAGCACGACATGGCTATGAAAGCTCTCCACGTGCTCCAAACCAATACCCACATCATCTCATCTCAAAATTGCTACTTTTTTCATTGGCTAAATCACCTCAAGATTTTGTTATGATTCTTTGATGGCAATATATAGACTGACTGCAGAAAGATTGGCTTCAACTTCTGGTAATCCATTTGAAAGCTGACTATAATTCCAACCATATGAACTTGTTTTCTCAGTTCTGAAAGTTGCTCGATCATTGGACTATTTCCAGTTCCATGATACCCTCTACATACATAATACTTCTTCTTAGTTCTTTATCCAGTGTGTTAGATAAACAAACACATCTCAACATCCAATATATTTGATTACCGCTTAGATTTCACTACCAATGAAATGTAACTCATATTCAGTATCTTCTTACATGGATTTATGGCCATATTCCTGCATATCTTATCCACTAATGTCGAAAAAGTGATCTCCTCCATTGATGATGTCTTAAACGATATATCATACAATCGACCATCTCTTAGAGTCCATTCATAATCATCTCCAGTCTTTGAATAATTTCCTTCATAACTACTGTTGGGGAAAAATAATCCATCAAGGAATTCTTCAAGCCCCCGACTGGACACCGGCGTTCAGATTCCTGCCTGAAGAAATGTCGGCTCAAATCCCTGCTTCATTAATGCCTCCAGGTAAAAATGGAAGTTTTCTACTAAGGGAGATCCTTCCATATTTTTGAAGATGGAAGAGTTTAACCTAATCACTGACCATGACTAAGTTCTAAAAGGGGATCCAAAACCCTAGAACAAGGGATCAACATTGAGAGACTATAACTAGGCGGCTAGAACTAGGGTTTATAGACCAAACATTGTAGTTCATGTTCATTTGATTAATAAAATCTCTCTTTCAGTCTCTATCTACTTGTTTGTTTACTGCTCCAAAATACCTACAAAGATCCTACCTAAAAATACCCTAACAGCTTGGTGCTGGAAGGAGGGGGGGGGTAATCTAAGCTACATGACAATGGCAACAAACGAACAAGACAAAACGACTCTCGGCTACTCCTAGAGAAATTGAGCAGAAAAATCAAATTGATGACTTGCAAAGTCAAGTCACCGAGATGCATAAAGATCAAGACACAGCCGTAGACAATCCCGAGCTTCTCTCAAAATTTCAAGTCTTGAAGAACACACTAGGTGAGCAATTGAAATAGCCTATTTAGTACCAGTTTTAAACCATGTTATAAGCTCTATTTAGGGTATATTATGTGTGTTTAGACTATGTTTTGGAGTATTTACAGGTCCACGTACTCATTGGAAGCAAATGGAGCTTTTGCGCTATTTTGGAGCATTTAGGATGCTCAGCCAGAAACTCAAATTCAGATCCAGTTTATGCGTGAAGCATCAATCGATATCACACCTTGTGCGTCGATTGACGGCCTAGTCGTCTGCAAGATTAATGACGACTTGAGAATTTATAAGTTTTACCAAAAATCTCATCATTTGCAAGATAAGTCCCTAGCCGAAATTTAGACTATTTTTAGGGTTTCTATCTTAGTTTTAACCTAAATGGACAAGCCGAGAAAAAAAAAGAGAAGAGTTGTCTTCTAAGGGACACAAAAAAAGTTTTAGAGTTGAGAGTTCAAACACCTTGCTACACCTATTGGAGAGAGAGATTTGGCCATTATTATAGAGAAAATCTTGAACTCCTTATCTTTTTACTCAGTTTATTCTATGCAATGTAGAATTTAATCATGCTCTTTGTTGCTATGTCTGAGTAATTCATTGTTAGACTTAGGGTTCTTCAGTGGTAGTAATGTCTTGTTAATTTTATAGAATTGTTAGGGTAATCTTCTTGGTTCTTTGTTTAAGTTGTTCTTAATGCTAGGTTGAATTTGATCACCTCATTCTTAGAAATTAAGGTTCCATAGCGCTAGCGAGAGCCTGGTTATGACTCTGAACCTATCTTAAACAATCTAAATAACTGGTAACAAATGAGAGTTGAATTGAAAGTTTAGAGAACCCATCAAACCGCGAAACCAATATTGTTTAGAATGAGCATCGATCGATGCCACTCAGTCGAGATGAGCGAGAGCAATATCCTAAACTCTAAGGTTTGAGTTCGAGAACGGTGCTTAATCAAAACCATAGCAATCTATTAATTTGCATTATCTAATACTATCTGATAATTTCCCCTAGGTGTAATCCCTTAATTTAACCTTCACAAACTAAATCAATCTTGAAATCACTTTTATTATGATTATTATCATTTGTCTAACTTTAATTCGAAAACAATAAGTCTATTGTGCAATCCTAGAGTCTTTGTGGATTTGATCCCTAAGTACTACATTGGACCTCTTATTTGAGAGAGTAAAGTGGGAAATATGGTTAATTTGAGAGTAATAATAAAATACTCACATTAAATTTGGCACCGTTGCTGGGGACTCTTTCTTATTGCCACTAGATTTCGTTTAGAATATCGTCTAGATTTTCTTACTTTACTGTATGCTAAATTATTCTTTCCCTGATAATGTGACACAAGTACTTAAAGGAGAGAATATGGATGCAGAACAACACAGATCGATCGAGGGAGCTCATCCAGTATCGATCGACGCGAGTCCACTACTGTCGGGCGACACCCTTCCATTGCCATCGATCGATACCGATCAGCCGGAAGCAGGTAAGTACGCCTTTACTGATGCTGATAATAAGAATGTAGTCTTGATAGAACCAATAAACAATAAAAGCAACAAAGCAAGACAACTCATTAATTATCAGGGGGCTGCAAACCCTGATCAAATTACTAAATCTCCAAAGAATAAGAAAAAGCATGAATTGCCAATTCTCAAATACCTATCAGACAACCATAAATGAAGCTCTGAGATTGATATTGACTTCCTAATTATGGCGCGCAAAATAAGTTCAGTGGTCTTCCTACTGAACACCCAAACGATCACATGGAGATGCTAGAATGTTGGGGTCAAAATCGGTCACGACGAGATCAACGGCTCAAGTCCTCGGGAAAATGCTTCTTCCAAAGCTTTGGCTAACAAAAGATTTCAAAAAACGATCAGGCACAAGGAGCAAGTCAATGTACGGCGAGTCCCACCTTGCAAACCCAGGTCGCCATATGGCGACCCGCACTTTGCAAGATTGGGTCACCTTCACTTGGGAAGCATGGGTCTCCATGTTGCGACCCACACCCTACAAGCACGGGTCGCCACATGGTGACCTGCATTCGGGAAATATGGGTTTCCATATGGAGACCTGCACCCTACAAGCACGATTCGCCATATGGCGACCCGCACCCTACAAGCACGGTTCACCATATGGCAACCCGCACTCGCAAAGCACGGGTCGCCATATGGTGACCCACACTAGCAAAGCACGGGTCGCCATATGGTGACCCGCACATGCAGGTCACATGTCGGCATTTGGCGACCTAAACCTGTACAGTCGGGGTCGCCATATGATGACCTAGACTCTCCAAGTCCGGGTTGCCATATGGTGACCTATACCCACACAGTCCGGTTCGCCATATGGAAACCTAGACCCGCACAGTCCAGGTTGCCAGACCCGCACAGTCTGGGTTGCTATATGGCGACGTAGACTCTCTGAGTTTGGGTCGCCATATGGCGACACAACCCTTCAAAGACCGGGTCGCCATATGGCGACCTCAGCTCTCCAGTACTGGGTTGCCATATGGCGACCTGTGTCTCTTCTTTGTATTCCTCTTCGATTCGCGGTTGAAATGCTTTTCGTTTCGTCTCAATCGGAGTTCCCGTTGAGATTTTACGGTAGAAACAAGCAAGACTCGACAAACAACTCTTGTGGCCAAGGCATTTATTTCCGTTTTTGATATCAAGCTACTCGATTAGGGATTCTGCAGTCTTAGGTTACTAGAACTAGGATCTCGCCAACAACTCTTGTGGCCAAGGCTCTTTCCTTCTTGTAAACGCTTAAACGCAGATTCGAAATAAGATTTCTTTCGCTCTCCTTTATTTTATCGATCCTTTACTATTTTGTTTGTTTTCATTGTTTGATTGCATCGATTTAAAGTAGATTATCCGGGATCTCTTGGGAAAGTTAGGGCTTCCTGACTTCCTAGAGCTTACGGAAACCAACGGTGTGGATTTTGGTTCCCACATAGAAGACATGGTGAACAACAAATTCAATCGCTAAATTTTTTTTCCTTTTTCCCTTGCAGGTGTCGCGAGGAGGTGGCTGAACCAGCTACCACCAGGGTCTCTGACCTGTTGGGAAGATGTTAGAAGCGCTTTCATCAATCACTTCTTTGACAAAGAGAGATACTGGGAAGCAAGGAGAGAAATATCCACATTCATTCAAGATAGCCGCGAATCCTTTAAAAACGCCTTGACAAGATTCAAGAGCTACCAGCTTTTGTGCCCTCACCATGGATTCTTAGAACCCCAACTCATCAACACTTTCTATAGAGGAGTAGACCTAGACTATCAAACCATCCTTGATACGGCCAGCGAAGGGAACTTCGACACTCGAAGCCCCACCAACGCTAAAAGGCTGATAGAAAATGATAGGGCCTGATATTTATCACTATTGTGCCATTATATCAGAACTTTAGAGTATGTTACATGTGTTTTAAGTATGTTTTAGAGTATTTACAGGTCCAGGTACGTGATGGAGAACTTTGGCGATTCTGGAGCTTTTAGAGATGCAGAACTACCCAGATATGTCAGATGTTTAGCTATGGATGAAGGCCTTCCCACAGCGATATTGAGATGATTTTTTTGTCATACGATATATATTTGAGTTAGCTTTCCAATGCCACCGGTTTGATATCCTTCTAACGGTTAGATCTAAAGTAATGCCATATTTACTTAAGAGTGGTTTGTCTCCCTCGTGATAGAAAGCTGTCGAGAAGATGGATGAGTGTCGATTGACGGCATAGCCTTGGTGTCGATCAAGGGTGATACAAGAAGACAGGCCTGACATGTTTTATGGCCGACTTAAGCCCATAAGCTATCACAAATTACCAGAATGCTCTTGGACGACTTAAAACTTACAAAGCTTTCTTTTATCTATTGTTCTAGGGTTAGGAGAGAAGGGAGAAACTCTTTTGGTTCTTTATATTATATATACTCTATTCATCTATGATTTATGTGACAAATATCATGTCTGAATAGATCTCTTGTTAGGTTTAGGGTTCATTAATGGTATTGATGGATTAGCCAAACAATAGAATTGCTAGGGTGATTATTAGATCTATCAATAGAATTGTGTTTATTGCTTGTGTTCTAGAGTAGCTAACTAGAACCCTGATCATAGGATAGTTAGGTGAAAGCAAGAGCATGGTCTACTACCATAATTAATCATGTTGATCTAGGTTGCTAGAAACAAACGAGAGTTGATTTAGTTAATTTAATGAACTCGAGAGACCATCGATCGACGCAAGATCATTTTCATCGATCGACGGTCATTCCCTGTCAACAAGCGAGAGCAAAGACATCAGACTAGTTCTATGATTAATACCCTTAGCTTCTATCTGCTATAGTTTATTTACTGGTTACAAATCTATTTGCCTAGCTTAATCGCGACTGTATTGAGTTTATTGTGTGTCCACGCTCCCTGTGGATTCAATCCCTAAATACTACAATTTGACCTCTCTTGGCAAGAGTAGTTCGTGGAGTTAATTTGATAAAGTTTGCATTGAAATACATAAAAACCCTCATGTTATAAAACATAGCTTTAGGTAGAGCTTTCGAAAAGAGAGAAAGCGAAAATAATGAACCGCCAATGCTCGTGGAGGAGAAGCACTCCATCCGAGTTAGAAAGACTCTGGCATCAGTTGCGACCCTTCTGGACGATGTTGTTTCTCCCGACTTCGAAAAGCTAGTTGAATTCTCTTCTCTGATGAGACTGAACAACCAAGGATTTAGGGAGAGCATTGGCAACTTCACAAGCACTACGACGCCACTGTTGATAGACACGAAAGAAGTTCAAAGTCGAAGATGAATCAAGTCTTCACAGAAAACCGTAGAATAGTCGCCAACCTAAATGAGAAGTTAGTTCTGGTATACGCGGAGATGACGGAAAAATTTGAAACTTTAAGTGAACACATTAAGATAATTAACAGCCAAGTGGCGAGTAATGCTATGTCCGTCAGGAGAGGACATATTCTTACCTGGTAAAACAAACGCTAACCCCCGGAGCCATTGCAACGCCGTGGCCTTACGAAGTGGTAAACGACTCACCCCTGGCGTTAAAGAAAGTATAACTATCAATGAATTCGCGACAATTGCGACAGAGGAAAAAGAAAAATCGCATCCGGTCCTGCTCGACACTGACGAGCAAATTCCTGAGATTGTGCCCGAAACTGAAGAATTGGACCAAACTGACGACCTTGAGGACCTATTTGATAAACAAAAGGAAAAGAACATGGAAGTAGGGAACATCAATCGACACTTTGAACCTAAAATCGATCGGCGCCCAGAAGCAAGACGCGATCAATACTCTGACCCAGAATCAACCGAACCGGTTAAAACAATGGTCTACCAAGCAATGACCCCTTTACTCCAAAAAACGCTAAGTAGAAAAGGAAGCAGCAAGAAAAAGCAATATGCAAGAAATCGTTCTACAAAGTAAGCATTGTGATGCTGCTGAGCGATGCCATTCACATCTCGTCTGCTATTAAGCAGTACGTGAAAGATGCGGCATCATTAGGATTCCATGAATCAGAACATTGCGTGATGATGGTATCCGAAGATGTATGTACTGCACTATCAGCGATGAGATTCAAAAGATCCCTCTGCGATTTATGCTCTAGTGTAAACCTGATGCCTTATTCAGTTGCAGTCACTCTCGGGCTAACTCAATTTCAACCTACCAAGGTAACTCTTGTTTTAGCTGATAGATCCACTAGAATTCTGGAAGTCGTACTCGCAGACGTGTCCGTACGCATTCATAACTGCGATATACCTGCAGAGATCATAGTGCTTAAATACGAGCGAGAACCTATAAACCTTATTATATTTGGGAGACTTTCCTGGCCACGGCCAGAGCGATCATTGATGTCAGAGGAGGGCGTATATGCCTCAACATCGGGAAGATACCGATGGTCTTTGACATGGAAAAATTAATTAAACAGCCTTTGATTGACGGTCAGACCTACCATATCGATTATCTCTCCGACCTAGCAGAAGAATCATTCATGGTTACGATCTCAGGTGATCCTCTCGAGCGAGCAATCACATCTCCTGAAGGTGACATCTTGGCGATAGATGATCGGAATGAAGAATATATGAGATTGATGGATGCCACAAAAGAAGTCTTCAATGTCGACACCAAAGGACTTGATCCAACTGCCCTCATCGATCGAGAGCCCGAGAGTACCATCGATCGACAGCATGGCGTAACCGACGACTGGAGCAAAGCGAAAGTACCTAAAATCAATCTTAAACTGCGGAAGAACCGCAAGGCACTCAGATATTCTTTAGATGCCATCCCGGGAGTCTCTTCCAATTTATGCATGCATAGGATACACCTTGATGATGAATCCAAATCATCCATCGAGCATCAAAGGAGATTGAATCCCAACTTGAATGAAGTAGTCAAAAAGGAAATCATGAAACTTCTAGAAGCAAGCGTTATTTACCCGATCTCGTACAACAACTGGGTTAGTCCGGTTCATGTTTTCCAAAGAAAGGTGGAATTAGGGTAGTAAAGAATGACAAAGATGAATTGATCCCCATGAGTACTATCACCATACATAGGATTTGTATCGATTACATGAAACTGAATGCTGCCACACCAAAAGATCATTTCCCTTTACCCTTTATCGATCAGATGTTAGAAAGGCTTGCAAACCACAAATATTAATGTTTTCTCGACACATACTAAGGATTCTTACAGATTTCCATACATTTGGACGATCAAGAAAAAACTACCTTCACTTGTCCCTATGGAACGTTCACGTATCGCAGAATGCCCTTCGGACTCTGTAACACCCCTGCAACTTTTCAGAGATGCATGATGTCAATATTCAGGGATATGATCGAAGACTTCATGGAGGTTTTCATGGAATATTTCTCAGTATACGGTCCAAATTTCAGAACATGTCTCAATAACCTGTGTAAGGTATTAGCTAGATTCGAAGAGAAAAATATGGTTTTGAACTGGGAAAAATGACACTTTATGGTTAACAGTGGAATTGTCTTGGGATACAAGGTCTCAGCAGCCGGAATCGAGGTGGACAAAGTAAAGATTAAAGTAATGACTGGATTTCCACCACCCGCTAATGTCAAGGTTGTTAGAAGCTTTTTAGGACACGTTGGATTCTATAGAAGATTCATAAGAGATTTTAGCAAAATTGCTCGACGCAATTATGCGACAATAGAAAAAGAGTTACTAGCTATGGTATTCGCTTTCAAAATTTTTTGATCCTATCTAGGTTGTTCAAAAGTAGTTTTTCACACCGACCAAGCGACATTGAAATACTTAATGAGCAAAAAGGACGCCAAGTCAAGACTTTTACGATGGATTCTACTTCTCCAAGAATTTGATATAGAAGTAAAAGACAAGAAATGAGTGGAAACGGAGTTGCAGATCACTTATCACACATAAGAGTAGATGACGATATTCCTATAAATGATTTCTTACCCACAGAAAATGTATATTTAGCAGAATCAACATTCGTTGGCAAAGTCAGTTCGGCACATGAAGTGGAATAAACCGATAACACGCTAAGCCCATCGAACAACTATGACCGCAAAGCATTGATCGACCTTGTCAAGACACCATCGATAGATGATGCATTCAAGATGGACGATGCCATAATCACTCCAATAGATATGAACGTTAGTTGTAATCCTTCGTTCCCAAATAATGACTCTCCCTGAGGTAGAAGTTTAAGTCCAGAGGTGTGTGCACTGAACACCACTGTTAGACCCTGGTATGCAGATATAGTAAACTATCTTGCAGCCAAAGTAGAACCCGAACCCTTCGAAGGATATCATAAAAAGAAAATTTTAAGAGAAATCCGGAGATATCACCAGGATGAACCCTATCTTTATAAACACTGCTCTGACGGCATATACAGACGATGTATTAACGAAAGCAAAACACATGAAATTTTGTATCATTGTCATGGGTCCGATTACGCCGAACATTTCGCTAGGTTCAAGACAGTGTCAAAAATTCTACAAGCAGGCTTTTGGTGGCCAACTATGCTCAAGCCTACGTAGCAAAATGCGATCCTTGCCAAAGAAGAGGAAAATCACCAAGAAAAACGAAATGGAACAGAATTTCATACTCAAGGTTGAACTGTTTGATTGTTGGGGCATCGTTTGATGGGCCCTTTCCCTTCTTCGTACAGAAATAAATACATATTAGTTGTCGTAGTCGTTAAACTTTTTAAAAGCATCATCTTCCCTAGATTTGGAATCCCTCGAGTAGTTATAAGCGACGGATGTACACACTTTATAAAAAGATTGTTCGAAAAACTACTCAAGAAACATGGAGTTCACCATCGAGTAGCCACACCCTATCATCCTCAGACCAACGGACAAGTAGAAGTATTCAACCATCAAATCAAAGAAATCTTAGAAAAGACGGTAGGATCAACCCGGAAAGATTGATCTGTAAAACTGGATGATGCGCTTTGGGCATACCGAACAGCGTATAAGACACCATTAGGGACTATCACATTCCACCTGCTCTATGGAAAGGCATGCAATCTTTCGGTAGAATTCACACATAAGGCTGAATGGGCCATCAAAAAGACAAATTTCGATGCTAAACCCGCAGCAGAAAAGAGATTATTCCAGCGAAATGAGCTAGACGAAATGAGGTACCACGCCTATGAAAACTCAAAATTATACAAGGAAAGAACGAAAGCCTATCACGACAAGAAAATCATTTCTAGGCATTTCGAACCGAACGACCAAGTACTCCTTTATAACTCGCGGTTGAATTTGTTTCCCGGAAAACTACGTTCTCGTTGGTTCAGATCCTTCACCATTAAAGAAGTTACGCCTTACGTTGAAACTGTCCTATTTAATCCTAAAGGAGAGAATTTCAGGGTGAATGGGTAGAGAGTGAAACATTATTGGGCCGAAGCTGAAATTCCGCATACTCAGACCCTGAATGATAAGCCCATGACTCGTCAAGCTAACAACTCTAAACAAGCGCTGACTGGGAGGCAACTCACTAATTTAATATTTATATTTACAAAAATGAATAACATATATACATACACCTAATAACAATAATTAATTAATTAACAACAAATATATGATTTATTTTATTTATTTACGCATTTACAAATTTCTTAAGTGAAAAAGGAGTCACAAAACAGACCATCAATCGACGCCCCTATAGTTAACTCGACACAACCCCGATTCATAAAACACTTTTCTCTGAACCGCCAAAAACACCTACAAGTAAACACTCGATTTCTCTCTCAAATTTCGGCCGATTTTGCTTGTTCTTGAGCTTGAATCACTTGATTTTCAACCCTTATACTTGTTTAGTTCACTAAATCACTCGATCATCAAGGTGTGTTCTCTAAATCTCTTAGTTTAGTAATTTTTTTAGGGTTTGAAGAAAAATCGAATCTTTTGTGGTTTAGCTCGGATTTTAGGACGATTTTAGGCAATGGAGCACTAGTTTAGGACTATCTACATTATTTACATGCAATTTTCATGATTTGAGTTTGTTATTTTGGATTTTGTACCCCTTGGTTTGCGAGGAACCATCGATCGATGCCCATGAGGTGCTGTCGATCGATAGCCGTGAGATTCTGTCGATCGATGCTCATAAGGTACAATCGATTGATGGTTGCTTATTTCAATATCAATTCTGATTCTTGTTTTTATTTCTTAAATGAAGATAGATGAACGACAAACCAAAGCAAGATACGAGCTCGGTGGTTCCAGTTCTCTGCCACGGGGTCCTCCATTCCAAGACCCTTGGCCCAAGGAGGAAGAAGCTTTACTCGTCAATTTCGAGGACTTCCCCAACCCTCAAAAGGCTTTAGCATCAAGGGAATGCACACATCGTCCTGTGAGCGAGGAGTGGGACAATTTTGACAGTCTCTACTACAACGCTTGGCAAAACATTTCTATCGAGCCCACACGATTCGTCGACATACGTACCTTGAAGAAACTGGGGCTCCTGACTGACTTTAGACAAATGGCGCACGAGCTAGGACTAGGCACAATGGCTACTAAGCCATACCCTCTCTATCCCAACTTGGTCCGTCAGTGCATCGGCACGGCTCAGGTTCTCTACAAGAGCCCTCGGGTAAAAGTGGCAAACGAGACCGCCTTGACTTTTCTTATCAGAGGCATCCGGTACTGGATCACTATCCCGCAGCTCTGTGAGATCTACGGGTTTGATGTTGACACTCTCGCTTGCACAGTTGCTCCTTTCCCCGGTCTGCATCCCTTCTGGTGACTCATCGCTACAGGCCCTTTCGACTCGGGCTCGACTACACAAACGGATGTCCATCACCCCACCCTTCACTACTTCATGAAGGTCCTTGGGACACCCCAATCGTAGATGACCGGAAATGACACGGTTGATACTCCCCAAAAGCCGACCCGAGGTTCCCGAATACTTCATGAGAACATCGACGCTCCTATCGGATATCTCTTAAGGATTTTCAACCTGTGTAAGCAATACCCGATAGTTAGTTCGTCTCGGACAAGGAGTAATATCATATGGAACCCATACTTTTAAAAAACAATCTTTATACATTATATACTTATTCTTTCAGAAACATCTTACATAAATGTTAAAGGCTAACCTCAAGGTTTTTTCAGTTAACAAAATTTATACATAGGATAGATTAAAAAAACTTTTCAAGGATAATAAAACTACTACTGGCTGATGATGTTCCTTCCCGTCCTAGAGTAAGGTCTCCCGCCTACTGGTCACCTGCATCACAAATGAGTCATGAATAACTAGTTTACTCAGTGAGTCTAATCCCGCACCCCAACCTATATCAGTAATATCCCGAGCAATGAACTCTATTTGTATGCAGTTGAAACATATTCCATAACTGATATAATATAAGGCCTTTCATTCCATCGATGTGAATCTTATCATAAAAGTCACCTCCATGACATCCGCCATTCACTCATATATATATATATACTAAACCCGGAAACCACCAAGGATAACCGTGGCTAGCGGAAAAATAAATATAACCATCATCTCCATCAGATATTCCAAAATCGAACATCTAACGCTGCATGCAGTTACACGGCCTCTAGGGTGCGACCCCATCATTGTGTCTTCGTGACCTTTTTGCATATCGCAGGACCAATTCACGGCAATGCGAGACTTTTGGAAGAGTGAGTATACAATAAGACTTCACATGATTTATACTTATATACATAGTAAGATACTTATATATTAGTACTTGAGAACAAATACTAAGGCTCGGGATAAACCTCAAATAATTATTCAGAGTAATTGTTAAGTGTTACTCAAGGTAAACAATGCACAATTAAATATAGATCAAGAGACAATACTTAATCAATCAAACATATTTAGTATGCAATAATGCTAAACTTATTCATAACTCATCAATCATCTATCTAGACTCACCATTGAATCCATGAGATTGGCTAAGGAAGACTAGACTGGAGCTCAAGCTAATCACTCTCCAGTTCACTCCTGATTCAGAATGTCCACAAGATTACCCGGACTGATCTTCAGACTTCTCCAACCAGCTGAACCAAGACAGGACGTTTGGATACAAGATTATTTATTTCGGTTCAAACAGAAACTAAACTCAGCTCAGATCATTAACTTATATCAGTTAACAAACGGTTCTAAGAAAATGATTAGTCCATGATCAAGTTCTTACCTAGACAGAACATAATTATACTTGATGAATCTGGTTGATCCTTCAAGCTTCTCTCGACCACTGACCTGAAACAGAGTAGTTTCATCTCAAGATCAGTTCAGTTCAAGCTATAACAACTTAAATCGGTTTATAACAGCTCATCTCATCTCAGTTAAGTCCGGGTCTAATCAGTTCACAACAGATTAGGTCGGTTCTACTCAGACTAGATCAGGACAGATCGGTTCAGGAAAGTTTAATTCAGTACAAGATCAGTTCGGTTTAGTTTAGGTCTAGACAGTTAAGATCAGTTAGCTAGCGGTTTACATAAAATTATTTCAAACCAAAACTAACAAACTGAACCTTATAATCACTTAAAGAACTGGTCCGACCAAGACCTTAGCTAAAACATTACCCAGCTCTGATCAACACAAGTCTGAAGCAAGGAGATGAAGCTTACCCAAAATATAAACCGGTGGATGAACTCAGATGATTCTCCTTCCAAGGTAAGCTTGCGGCTGGACTGATAAAGCAGAAACATTCAGGTCTGATCATGATCTGAACAGAACTATGTATAGGGTTTTATTTAAAAATCTCACCTTCTGATCTTTCTCACAGCAACAGTGTGATCATGGGATGAAGATCAAATCACCAGCAATTTTCTCTTGATTTTTCTTCTGATTTTTTTCTCTGATTTTTCTCTCAATCTCGCATAATTTTTCTCTGGTTTTTCTTGCAGGTTATGGAAGACCAGAAGAGAGAAGATGGTGTTTTATAACATAAGAGGTTGCTTCATCTCAGGGTTTAACTCATGATAAAGCAAGGTTATAAGAGCACATGTGGAAAGCTGTTTCATTACTCTCAGCAACAAGATGCTGTCATTTCCCTCCAATGAAGAAAGCTGCAAGAAGCTGGTGACAATCATGTGACTGAATTAATGAGCAAGCACAGCAAGCAGCTTGTGACCTGCATGTGCCAATTACTACAGAAGCAAAGCAAGATGGAAGGTGCACGGCATAAGACGGGTCAGCACTTTATGAAGCTTGTCGATATTTACAAACAGTTTTTAACTAAATATTTCTCATCATTCGGTTCTCGTCCTGCTTTCAGATATACTCATCCAGCTTGAACATAAGTCTACCATAATAATTAAAACTCAACCAGATCTATCAAGGGAAGTTCTTTCAACCACACGATAGTCTCGTCGAGACATTGATTCACTGGGTCAATTTTATTTTAATTCTGATTGACCAACTCTAAACTGGCCGAGCAGAATTTTTCTCGACCAAAAATTCATTGGTTCGTGAGGGTTATTACAGTCATTGCCAACACTTTGTTGTGCAAGATGGAACTCAACAAGGTTAGGGTTCAGGAGCTTACATTGTTGTACTACTCCGTCAAAGAGTTGGTGGGGCTCGATAATGAGATTGCCACCGGGAGTCGTGCCACAGCCTCATCCGCCCAATATGGATACCTCAGACGAGGAGTAGTCTCCCTTGTTGCTCCTTCGTCTCTTATCTTATTTTAAGACTTACATTTATTTTATTTTATTTTGTTTCTTTTTGATTTAGACTTATTATTATTATGCTGTTTTGGTATTTTGATGTGTGTTTGAGTGTCTAACAGACCTAACCAAAGAGAGATGATCAGAATGGAGAGTAGGCACACACACACGATTTCAGTCTAATACGCCTAGCATCAATCGACGATGCTTTATTGCTGTCGATCAACAGTGATCTAACAGATACGTTCAGTCGATAGTTCAGATCCACCATCGATCGACGGTGATGGTCTACCATCGGTCGACACTAACCTATAACCGTCGATCAATGCTCTTCTCGAGTTTGGTATATTCGACTTTCTCTAACACTGTTTACTTATGATTTAATTTTCCCTAACCAATCCGGGACGGATTAAACTGGGGACAGTCTAATTTAAGTATGGGGGAAGTTTGCTAACGTTATTTGATTTGTTTTGAGTTTTATTTGCTATATATATATATATAAGTTTTTCACAAAGTTTTATTGAGTCAAGAAGGGGACAATGATCAATATTTATTATTGACTAACCACACTTTAGCACCATTCTTAGAAAGTTTTTTGTAGAGATTACTAGAGATACCAAAGTGGATCATCCTGCCACTATATCACACTTGCTTAAAATGTTTGAAGGCACCGAAGCTGATTTCCAGCACTAATCCTGATATTATTTGCTTGCTTTGGGGCTTGGTATACACTGGATCAGATTTCTTCTGCAAGTCTGTAGGTACAAGTCATTGTACATTTGGTTCCCTTCTTTCTCTCTCTCTTCAGAATCTACTTAAAATCTTAAAAGATTTAGATGACTTCCCGAGATGCAGAGGGGTAGGTACATTACCAATGACTCCACTATTCTAATTCGGAGGAATGATCACACATTGTTGGAAGCGAGGGGTAGGTACATTACCAATGACCCCACTGTTCGCCTATAACTTTGCCAAAAAAAAAAGAAAAAAAAGAAAAGAAAATTGAAAATAAGATGGCAAGATGGACAGTACGAGCATCATTGTCCATTAAGTTTGAGATTCAAAAAGATTCAGAGAAGAGAGAAAAGAGGGAAGAAAGGGATCATAGAAGACTTTGTGCATGGTTGTTCAGATACATGCAGAGGTAAGAGTCCATGTGTCCTTTGATGGATACTCCCAAGGTAAAGCATGCACCTTTATTTTATGCAAAGAAATGAGATCAGTAGAGGGGTGAGTCAGACTAATATTTGCTAAGTTGTTAGTAGAATGGATTTGGTTTTTATACTAGGATAAGGTATACAAAGTTTCTCTGTGATTCTTGATAGGATGTGGTTGCAACAAAGTAGATTGACAGTTATACTTAGATATTATGTGAGTCTCTGTTTTTCAAAACCTCTTTCACAGACTTTGTTTGCTTGAGGATAAGCAAAAGATAAGTGTGGGGGAGCTGATATAGCCTATTTATTACCAGTTTTAGACCATGTTATAAGCTCTATTTAGGGTCTATTATGTGTACTATGTTTTGGGGTATTTACAGGTCCATGTACTCATTGGAAGCGATTGGAGCTTTTAGGCTATTTTGGAGCATTTAGGATGGTCAGACAGAAACTCAAAGTCAGATCCAGTTTATGCGTGAAGCATCGATCGACATCACACCTTGTGCATCGATCGACGGCCAAGTCGGCTGCAAGAATAATGAAGACTTGAGAAATTACAAGTTTTACCCAAAAATCTCATCATTTGCAAGACAAGTTCCTGACCAAAATTTAGACTATTTATTAGGGTTTTCTATCTTAGTTTTAACCTAAGTGGAGAAGCCGAGAAGACAAAAGAGAAGAGTTGTCTTCTAAGGAACACAAAAAAAAAATAGAGTTGAGAGTTGGAACAACTTGCTACACCTATTGGAGAGAGAGATCCAACCATTATTACAGAGAAGATCTTGAACTCCTTATGTTTTTACTCAGTGTATTCAATGCAATTTATTCAGACTTTAATCATGTTCTTTATTGCTATGTCTGAGTAATTCATTGTTAGATTTAGGGTTCTACAATGGTAGTAATGTCTTGTTGATTTTATATAATTGTTAGGGTAATCTTCTTGGTTCTTTGTTTAAGTTGTTCTTAATGCTAGGTTGAATTTGATCACTTCAATCTTAGAAATTAGGGTTTCATAGCGCAAGCGAGAGCCTGGTTATGATCATGAACCTATCTTGAACAATCTAAATAACTGGTAATAAACGAGAGTTGAATTGGAAGTTTAGAAAACCCATAAAACCGCAAAACCAATACTGTTTAGAATGAGCATCGATCGGCGCCACCTTATTAGCATTGATCGACACTCAGTCGAGATGCGCGAGAGGGATATCCTAAACTCTAAGGTTTTAGTTCGAGAACGGTGCTTAATTAAAACCCTAGCAATCTATTAATTTGCATTATCTAATACTACTTGAGAATTTCCTCTAAGTCTAATCCCTTAATTTAACCTTCACAAACTAAATCAATCTTGAAATCACTTTTACTATTATTATTACCATTTGTCTAGCTTTAATTCGAAAATAATAAGTCTATTGTGCAATCCTAGAGTCTCTGTGGATTTGATCCCTAAGTACTACAGTAAATCTCTTATTTGAGAGAATAAAGTGGGAAATAGGGTTAATTTTAGAGTGATAATAAAACACCCAAATCAGCAATCCAAGCTGCTGGAGTAAAGTGCAGAGAAACTCTCACAGCTTGAAGCGGAGAATCTAGTCCTCCGAGTAGAGAACCAATCCCTCCACACAACGGGCAACAACCAACAATAGTTTCAAACTCAGGTTCGACAAATGCAATCTATGGAAATGCTGCGGGAACCGATGCTGCAAGGAGAACTCGAGTCGACCTCACAGAAGACGATGATTCCGAGATGGAAACTGATGAAGAAACACTAGAAGGAGTAACGGCAGAGAAGTCTTTTGTGACTGCCTACCTTGAACGGGTGTTCTCTAAGAAGTTTGACGCTATCCAATCCATGGTGGAAAGACTTCCAGCAGTAGCTCCTCCGATCCGAAGAAGCGACCCCAAGTCATACGCTGACACTCCCTTTGCAGATGAGATCGCATTGGTAGAGATGCTAACAAGAGGGTTTTTATGTATTTCAATGCAAACT
The DNA here is from genome assembly GCA_012274485.2 of Sinapis alba. NCBI lineage: Eukaryota > Viridiplantae > Streptophyta > Magnoliopsida > Brassicales > Brassicaceae > Sinapis > Sinapis alba. The sequence goes on along the minus strand of MU105712.1, from coordinate 122,520 downwards.
CTGTCAAATTAACCCTACGAACTACTCTTGCCAAGAGAGGTCGAATTTTAGTATTTAAGGATCAAATCTACAGGGAGCGTGGACACAAAATAAACTCAATACAGTCGCGATTAAGCTAAGCAAATAAATTTATAAACAGTAAATAAACTATAAAACACAATTGATTGGTTGGTAAGTAAACAAATAATAATAAATAGCTAGATCTAGGGTTTCAGGCAAGTGGATTATATAGGATAGAAGCTAAGGGTATTAATCATATAACTCGATATCTAATGTAAAAGACTTCCAGCTCTCGCTGCGAGTCTAATCTATTGACTAAGCCGATGTCTCAGCTCTCACTTGTTGACACGAAATGACCGTCGATCGATGGCAATGATCCTGTGTTAATCAATGGTCTCTTGAGTCAAGCTTTATGACCTAATTCGATAAGTTCGCTAAATTAACTAAATCAACTCTCGTTTAATTCTAGCAACCTAGCTCAACAAGATTAATTCAGGTAGTAGACCATACTCTCGCATGTGCCTAACTATCCTAAGAGCAGGGTTCTAGTTAGCTACTCAAGAAAACAGGCAATAAACACAATTCTATTGATAAATTTAATAATCATCCTAGAAATTCTATTGTTTGGGTGATCCATCAATACCATTAGTAAACCTTAAACCTAACAAGAGATCTACTCAAACATGATCTTTGTTACATAAATCATAGATGAATAGAATATATATAACATAGAGAACCAAAGGAGTTCCAAGAGGACACTGAAGCAGTTCCTCCCTTCTCTCCTACCCCTTTAAAAATAAATGAAAGAAAGCTTGGTAAGCATTAAGAATAGCCGTCAATAATGGCTTAGAAAACATATAAATAGGGTGTTAAGTCGTCCAAGGACATTCTGGTAATTTATGATCGATTCTGGACTTAAGCCGGCCATAAAACATGTCGGGCCTGTCTTCTGTAATCACCGTAGATCGACACTAAGGCTGTGTCTTCGATCGACACTCATTCATCTTCTCGATAGCTTCCTCTCGCGAGGCAGATATACCATTCTCCAGTAAAACGGGTATAACTTTGGCTCTAGGATGTTGATTGACCTCAAACCGGTGGAATTGGAAATCTAAATCAAAGCTCTATCCTATGTCAATATATCAGCTCAATCGCACCATGGTAAGGTCTCAATACATAGCTAAACATCAGACACATATGTGCAGTTTTGCATCTCTAAAAGCTCCAAAATCACCAAAGTTCTCCAGAACATACCTGAACCTGAAAATACTCTAAAACATACTCCAAACCTATATAATAGACTCTAAATAGGGCTGATATAATGGCACAATAGTGGTAATTATCCGGTCCTATCAACTCCCCCAAACTTAACCTTTTGCTTGTCCTCAAGCAAACAAAGCCTGTGAAAAAGGTTTTGAAAAAGGGGAGACTCACATAATGTCTAAGTATAACTATCACTCAACTTTGTTGCAACCACATCCTATCAAGTCAATCACATAAAAACTTTATATACCCTATCCTAGTATAGCAACCAAATCCATTCTACCAAAAACTTAGCAAATACTAGCTTGACTCACCCCTCTACTGATCTCATATTTTGCATAAAATAAAAGTATAAACTTTACCTTGGGAGTATCGATTAAAGGACACATGGTGTGGGAACCGAAATCCACACCGTCCATTTCCGTAAACTTTAGGAAGTCAAAAACCCTAACTTTCCTAAGAGATCCCGGATAATCTACTTTAAACCAGACGCAACGCAATCAAATGATGAGAACAAACAAAGCAGTAAAGAATCTATAAAATAAAAGGAGAGCAAAATAAATTTTATTCTGAATCTGCGTTTAAGCGTTTACAAGAAGGAAGGAGCGTTGGCCACAAGATCTGTTGGCGAGTTCCTAGTTCTAGTAACCTAAGACTGCAAATCCCTAATCGTGCCGTAGCTTGATATCAAAAACAAAAATAAATGCCTATTTCTCTAAGTTTGCTATGAATGCTAAAAAATCTATATCTCTGTCTTCAACCACACCTTCTCTTATATACTCCTCTTCAAGGCGGTTTGGCGCTTCCTTTCTGCCCCTGGCCAAGTTTATCACTTCGAGAATATTCCTTTTTCTCTCGATCTTCATGGTTATCTTCGGACACTTTTCATTTTCTTCTGATTTTCTCAATATTTATCTTTGTGTGAAGAAAGATAGACCGTCCTAACACCACATAAGCGGGATTTTCAAACGTAAGCGGGATTTTTAGTTGCGTTTTACGCATATAAGGCAGCTTTTCTGACTTTGAGCTTTTTCCAATTTCTCTGAAAGACCGTCTTTAATACGAAGTCGATTTTAAGCATAGGTTCAAACTTCTTGTATAGCTTAGGCAACTTTGGAATTAAGCCAACCGTTGTCATTTTATACGATCGGTCTGAACTTTCTAAGAAAAAATGAGTCTTCGCGCTGTATATCGTAAAGTTCCAACAATTACTCTGATTGGGACAAAACGAAAAGCATTTCGATCGCGACTCGAAGAGGAATACAAAGGAGAGACACATGTGGCCATATGGGACCCAGGATTGGAGAGCTAAGGTTGCCATATGGCAACCCGGTCTTTGAAGGGTTAGGTCGCCATATGGCGAGCCAGACTGTGTGGGTCTAGGTCGCCAAATGGTGACCCAGGTTGTACGGGTTCAAGTCGTCATATGGCGACCCGTAATCCTATGAGTAGCTGATTCAACCACTTCCTGGCGTCACCTTCAAGGGAAAACAGGAAGAGTTTACAGCAATTGAAATCGTCGTTCACCATGTCTTCTAGCATCTCGATGTGATGGTTCGGGTGTTCAGTAGGAAGACAACTGAACTGGTGTTTGGGGGCCATAACTAGGAAGTCGATAACAAGCTCAGAGCTCCATGTGTGGTTCTTTGGTAATCAAATTGTGGACCTATTGGAATAGGTCCTTATGGGGTTTAGGTATTCGAATGTCGACAATTCATGCTTTATCTCATTCTTTGGAGGTTTAGTGATTTGATCAGGGATTGCAGTCCCCTGATAGTTAACGAGTTGGCTTGCTTCGTTGTGTTTATTGTTCATTGGTTCTATCAGGACTAGTTTCTTATTATCAGCATCAGTAAAGGCGTACTTACCTGCTTCCGGCTGATCAGTATTGATCGATGGAAACGGGTGGGTGTCGCTCGACAGTGGTGGACTCGCGTCGATTGTTTCCGGATGAGCTCCGTCGATCGATATGTGTTGTCCTGAATCCATATTCTCTCCTTTAAGTACATGTGTCACAAGATCAGGCCATAAGAAAGAGTCCCCGACAATGGCGTCAAATTTGATGTGGTGTGTATTTTATATCACTTCTCAAATTAATCTTATTTCTCACTTTACTCTGTCAAATAAGAGGTTCAATGTAGTACTTAGGGATCAAATATACAGAGACTCTTGGTTTGCACAATAGACTTGTTGTTTTCGAATTAAAGCAAGACAAATAGTAATCTATTAATAATAGCAATCCTATTTAATTTCAAAGGTTGTGAATCCATTTAATATTGAAAGGTTTTGTTGTTTTATAAATTTTTTAGTTTTTGTTAATAGTTGTATCTTTATAGTATCTATAAGATGTGTCTTTTCATGTATAGTGTAAAATAAAAAGTTGCGTTGTTTTATAGAAATTTTAGTTTTAGTTAATAATTGTGTCTTTTCAGTATCTATAAGATGTGACTTTTCATTTTATTGTATAAACAAGATCTGATATTATTAATAGATATATAAATTAGTTTTTGTTAATAGTTGTGTATTTTTATTACAATCTATATAATAGAAAACTCAATTGTGTTGCTGATGTAATCATTTTTTATAGGAAATGAAATCTAAATCTAACGGTTGAGTTTATCGATACTTTGTAATCTAATGGACAAGATTTTCTTTCCCTTATAAAATCCAACGTTATCAATGTCTTTCAGCAAAAGACGTGTTCTTCTGGTCTCTACCTAAATCAATGTTTCTCTAAACGATGCACTCCTTCTATAGACGCCTCTTCGTAAATGTATCGCATTTGTTTTCTTTTTGGATTCAACCCGTCTCATCAATTATACCTTTTGGAGTCGACTCTTTTTTTGAATCTATATATGAAGTTGCAAATTTATTTTTCCTTTTACATTCACTCATCGTCATCCAAGTTTTAGACATATTAATTTTCTTCTCATTCAGTTCCATTATCTCCTTTGTATATGTTTTTGTCTGCAATATTTTATTTCAATTTCACCCTTGTTTAGTTAATTATAGGAAAATAAATCAATCAGTGGTTGTTGTTTTATTTGAAGTGGCATCTATATCTTTTAAAATGTTTCGGATTGCATAGCACTGAATGGAAAGATTTAACTCAACGGACCAATGACTATCCGATCTGCTCCCATCAAGACATGAAAAATGACCCATACGTACTGATAGGCTGATACGATCAGCCTTCCGTACTGTCCAGACTGGACCAAGGACTGTCCAGACTGGACCATCAGGACCTGAAAAATCGACCCATACGTACTGATAGGGTGATATTATCAGCCGTATCCGTACTGAATAGAACGATTTAATTCAACAGACCATGAACTGTCCGGAATGGTCCCATCAGTACATGAAAAATGACCCATAGGTACTGATAGGCTGATACGATCAGCCATCCGTACTGCCTGGATGGATCAAGGACTGTCCAGACTGGTCCATCAAGACATAAAAATCAACCCATATGTACTGTTAGGCTGATATGATCAGCCTTATCCGTACTGAATGGAAGTATTTAACTCAACAGACCATGGCCTGTTCAGACTGGTCCCATCAGTACATGAAAAATGACCCATATGTATTAATAGGCTGATACGATCAGCCATCCGTACTGCCTAGATGGAGAAAGACTTTCCTGACTGGTCCATCAGGACATGAAAAATCGACCCATACATACTGATAGACTGATATTATCAGCCTTATCCATACTTATGGGAAGGATTTAACTCAATGAACCATGAACTGTCTGGATTGGTCCCATCAGTACATGAAAAATGACCCATATGTACTGATAAGCTGATACGATCAGCCATCTGTACTGCCTGGATGGACCAAGGACTGTCCAGACTAGCCCATAAGCACATGAAAAATCGGCCAATTTGTACTGATAGGCTGATATTATCAGCCTTATCCGTACTGGATGGAAGTATTTAACTCAACAGACCAGGGATTATCAGGACTGGTCCCATCAAGACATGAAAAATGACCCATACGTACTGATAGGCTGATATGATCAGCCATCCGTACTGCCTGGATGGACCAAGGACTGTCCAGACTTGTCTATCAAGAAAAAATCGAACCATACATACTGATAAGCTGATATTAGCAGCTTTATCTGTACTGAATGGAAGGATTTAACTCAATGGACCATGGACTATCTGGACTGGTCCAATTAGTACAAGAAAAATGGCCCATACGTACTGATAGGCTGATACGATCAGCCATCCGTACTGCCTGGATGGAACAAGGACTGTCCAAACTTGTCGATCAGGACATGAAAAATCGACCCATACGTACTGATAGGCGTATATTATCAGCCTTATCCGTACTGATTGGAATGAATTAACTCAACGGACCATGGACTGTCCGAACTGGTCCCATCAGTACATGAAAAATGACCCATACGTACTGTAAGGCTGATACAATCAGCCATCCGTACTGCCTGGATGGACCAAGTACTGTCCAGACTGGTCCATAAGGACATAAAAAACTATCACATACGTACTGATTGGCCGATATTATCTGCGTTTTCCCTACTGAATGGAGAGATTTAACTCAACTGACCATGGACGGACCGGACTTGTCCCTTTAGTACATGAAAAATGACTTATACGTACTTGTAGGCTGTTATGATCAGCTATTCGTACTGTCTGGATGGACCAAGGACTGTCTAGACTTGTCCATCAAGACATGAAAGTTTGACCCATACATATTGATAAGCTGATATTAGCAGCCTTATCCGTACTCAACTGACCATGGACTGTCCGGACTTGTCCCTTTAGTACATAAAAAATGACCCATACGTACTGCCTGGATGGACCAAGGACTGTCTAGACTTGTCCATCAAGACATGAAAGTTTGACCCATACATATTGATAAGCTGATATTAGCAGCCTTATCCGCACTGAATGGAAGGATTTAACTCAATGGACCATTGACTGTCCGGACTGGTCCCATCAGTACATGAAAATTGTCCCATACGTACCGATAGGCTGATACGATCAGCCATCCGTACTGCCTGGAAGGACCAAGGACTGTCCAGACTGGACCAATAGGACCTGAAAAATCAACCCATACGTACTGATAGGGTGATATTATCAGCCGTATCCGTACTGAATAGAACGATTTAATTCAACAGACCATGAACTGTCCGGAATGGTCCCATCAGTACATGAAAAATGACCCATAGGTACTGATAGGCTGATACAATCAGCCATCCGTACTGCCTGGATGGACCAAGGACTGTCCAGACTGGTCCATCAAGACATAAAAATCAACCCATATGTACTGTTAGGCTGATATGATCAGCCTTATCCGTACTGAATGGAAGTATTTAACTCAACAGACCATGGTCTGTTCAGACTGGTCCCATCAGTACATGAAAAATGACCCATATGTATTGATAGGCTGATACGATCAGCCATCCGTACTGCCTGGACGGAACAAGGACTGTCCAAACTTGTCGATCAGGACATGAAAAATCGACCCATACGTACTGATAGGCGTATATTATCAGCCTTATCCGTACTGATTGGAATAAATTAACTCAACGGACCATGGACTGTCCGAACTGGTCCCATCAGTACATGAAAAATGACCCATACGTACTGTAAGGCTGATACAATCAGCCATCCGTACTGCCTGGATGGACCAAGTACTGTCCAGACTGGTCCATAAGGACATAAAAAACTATCACATACGTACTGATTGGCCGATATTATCTGCCTTTTCCCTACTGAATGGAGAGATTTAACTCAACTGACCATGGACGGACCGGACTTGTCCCTTTAGTACATGAAAAATGACTTATACGTACTGATAGGCTGTTATGATCAGCCATTCGTACTGTCTGGATGGACAAAGGACTGTCTAGACTTGTCCATCAAGACATGAAAGTTTGACCCATACATATTGATAGGCTGATATTAGCAGCCTTATCCGTACTTAACTGACCATGGACTGTTCGGACTTGTCCCTTTAGTACATAAAAATGACCCATACGTACTGCCTGGATGGACCAAGGACTGTCTAGACTTGTCCATCAAGACATGAAAGTTTGACCCATACATATTGATAAGCTGATATTAGCAGCCTTATCCGCACTGAATGGAAGGATTTAACTCAATGGACCATTGACTGTCCGGACTGGTCCCATCAGTACATGAAAATTGTCCCATACGTACCGATAGGCTGATACGATCAGCCATCCGTACTGCCTGGAAGGACCAACGACTGTCCAGACTGGTCCAGTAGGACATGAAAAATCGACCCATACGTACTGATAGACCGATATTATCAGCCTAATCTGTATTTAATGGAAGGAATTAACTCAACGGACCATGGACTGTCCGGACTGATCCCATCAGTGCATGAAAAATGACCCATACGTACTGTAAGGCTGATACGATCAGCCATCCGTACTGACTGGATGGACCTAGAACTGTCCAGACTGGTACATCAGGACATGAAAAATTGACACATACGTACTGATAGGCTGATATTATCAGCCTTATCCGTACTGAATGGAGAGATTTAACTCAACTGACTATGGACTGTCTGGACTTGTCCCATCAGTACATGAAAAATGACCCATACATATTGATAGGCTGATACGATCAGCCATCTGTACTGCCTGGATGGACCAAGGACTGTCCAGAATGGTCCATCGGGACATGAAAAATTGACCTATATGTACTGATAGGCTGATATGATCAGCCTTATCTTCACTGAATGGAAGTATTTAACTCAACGGGCCATGGACTGTCCGGACTGGTCCCATGAGTACATGAAAAATGGCCCATACTTACTGATAAACTGATACGATTAGCCATCCATACTGCCTGGATGGACCAAGGACTGTCCAGACTTGTCGATCATGACCTAAAAAATTTACCCATACGTACTGATAGGCTGATATTAGCAGCCTTATCCGCTGAATTGAAGGATTTAACTCAACGGACCATGGACTGTCCGGACTGGTCCCATCAGTGCATGAAAAATGACCCATACGTACTGTAAGGCTGCTACGATCAGCCATCCGTACTGCCTGGATGAACCAAGGACTGTCCAGACTGGTCTATAAGGACATAAAAAACTGACACATACGTACTGATAGGCTGATATTATCTACCTTATCCGTACTGAATGGAGAGATTTAACTCAACTGACCATGGTCTGGCCGGACTTGTCCCTTTAGTACATGAAAAATGACCCATACGTAATGATAGGCTGTTATGATGAGCCATTCGTACTGCCTGGATGGACCAAGGACTGTCTAGACTTGTCCATCAGGACATGAAAGTTTGAGCCTTACATATTGATAAGCTGATATTAGCAGCCTTATCCGCACTGAATGGAAGGATTTAACTCAATGGACCATGGACTGTACGAACTGGTCCCATCAGTACATGAAAATTGTCCCATACATACCGATAGGCTGATACGATCAGCCATCCGTACTGCCTGGAAGGACAAAGGACTGTCCAGACTGGTCCAGTAGGACATGAAAAACCGGCCCATACGTACTGATAGGTTGATATTATCAGCCTAATCCATATTTAATGGAAGGAAGTAACTCAACGGACCATGGACTGTCCGGACTGGTCCCATCAGTGCATGAAAAATAACCAATACGTACTGTAAGGCTGATACGATCAGCCATCCGTACTGCCTGGATGGACCAAGAACTGTCCAGACTGGTACATCAGGACATGAAAAATTGACACATACGTACTGATAGGCTGATATTATCAGCTTTATCCGTACTGAATGGAGAGATTTAACTCAACTGACCATGGACTGTCTGGACTTGTCCCATCAGTACATGAAAAATGACTCATACATATTGATAGGCTGATACGATCAGCCATCTGTACTGCATGGATGGACCAAGGACTGTCCAGAATGGTCAATCAGGACATGAAAAATGACCTATATGTACTGATAGGCTGATATGATTAGCCTTATCCGTACTGAATGGAAGTATTTAACTCAACGGACCATGGACTGCCCGGTCTGGTCCCATGAGTACATGAAAAATGGCCCATACGTACTGATAGACTGATACAATTAGCCATCCATACTGCCTGGATGGACCAAGGACTGTCCAGACTTGTCGATCATGACCTAAAAAATTTACCCATACGTACTGATAGGCTGATATTAGCATCCTTATCCGTACTGAATTGAATGATTTAACTCAATGGACCATGGACTTTCCGGACTGGTCCCATCAGTGCATGAAAAATGACCCATACGTACTGTAAGGCTGGTACGATCAGCCATCCGTACTGCCTGGATGTACCAAGGACTGTCCAGACTGGTCTATAAGGACATAAAAAACTGACACATACGTACTGCTAGGCTGATATTATCTGCCTTATCCGTACTGAATGGAGAGATTTAACTCAACTGACCATGGTCTGACCGGACTTGTCCCTTTAGTACATGAAAAATGACCCATACGTACTGATGGGCTGTTATGATCAGCCATTCGTACTGCCTGGATGGACCAAGGACTGTCTAGACTTGTCCATCAGGACATGAAAGTTTGACCCTTACATATTGATAAGCTGATATTAGCAGCCTTATCCGCACTGAATGGAAGGATTTAACTCAATGGACCATGGACTGTACGAACTGGTCCCATCAGTACATGAAAATTGTCCCATACGTACCGATAGGCTGATACGATCAGCCATCCGTACTGCCTGGAAGGACCAAGGACTGCCCAGACTTGTCCAGTAGGACATGAAAAATCGACCCATACGTACTGATAGGCTGATATTATCAGCCTAATCCGTATTTAATGGAAGGAATTAACTCAACGGACCATGGACTGTCCAGACTGGTCCCATCAGTGCGTAAAAAATGACCCATACTTACTGTAAGGCTGATACGATCAGCCATCCGTACTGCCTGGATGGACCGAGAACTGTCCAGACTGGTACATCATGACATGAAAAATTGACACATACGTACTGATAGGCTGATATTAACTCAACTGAATGGAGAGATTTAACTCAACTGACTATGGACTGTCTGGACTTGTCCCATCAGTACATGAAAAATGACCCATACATATTGATAGGCTGATACGATCAGCCATCTGTACTGCCTGGATGGACCAAGGACTGTCCAGAATGGTCCATCAGGACATGAAAAATCGACATATATGTACTGATAGGCTGATATGATCAGCCTTATCCGTACTGAATGGAAATATTTAACTCAACGGACCATGGACTGTCCGGACTGGTCCCATCAGTACATGAAAAATGACCCATACGTACCTATAGACTGATACGATTAGCTATCCATACTGCCTGGATGGACCAAGGACTGTCTAGACTTGTCCATCAGGACATAAAAAACTGACACATACATACTGATTGGCTTATATTATCTTCCTTTTCCGTACTTAATGAAGAGATTTAACTCAACTGACCATGGACTGACCGGACTTGTCCCTTTAGTACATGAAAAATGACCCATACGTATTGATAAGCTGTTATGATCCGCCATTCGTACTGCCTGGATGGACCAAGGACTGTCTAGACTTGTCCACCAAGACATGAAAGTTTGACCCATACATATTGATAAGCTGATATTAGCAGCCTTATCCGCACTGAATGGAAGAATTTAACTCAATGGACCATGTACTGTCTGGACTGGTCCCATCAGTACATGAAAATTGTCCCATACGTACTGATAGGCTGATACGATCAGCCATCCGTACTGCCTGGAAGGACCAAGGACTGTCCAGACTGGTCCAGTAGGACATGAAAAATCGACCCATACGTACTGATAGGCTGATATTATCAGCCTAATCCGTATTTAATGGAAGGAATTAACTCAACGGACCATGGACTGTCCGGACTGGTCCCATCAGTGCGTGAAAATGACCCATACTTACTGTAAAGCTGATACGATCAGCCATCCGTACTGCCTGGATGGACCGAGAACTGTCCAGACTGGTACATCAGGACATGAAAAATTGACACATACGTACTGATAGGCTGATATTAACTCAACTGAATGGAGAGATTTAACTCAACTGAATATGGACTGTCAGGACTTGTCCCATCAGTACATGAAAAATGACCCATACATATTGATAGGCTGATACGATCAGCCATCTGTACTGCCTGGACGGACCAAGGACTGTCCAGAATGGTCCATCAGGACATGAAAAATCGACATATATGTACTGATAGGCTGATATGATCAGCCTTATCCGTACTGAATGGAAATATTTAACTCAACAGACCATGGACTGTCCGGACTGGTCCCATCAGTACATGAAAAATGACACATACGTACCTATAGACTGATACGATTAGCTATCCATACTGCCTGGATGGACCAAGGACTGTCTAGACTTGTCCATCAGGACATAAAAAACTGACACATACGTACTGATTGGCTTATATTATCTTCCTTTTCCGTACTGAATGAAGAGATTTAACTCAACTGACCATGGACTGACCGGACTTGTCCCATTAGTACATGAAAAATGACCCATACGTATTGATAGGCTGTTATGATCCGCCATTCGTACTGCCTGGATGGACCAAGGACTGTCTAGACTTGTCCATCAAGACATGAAAGTTCGACCCATACATATTGATAAGCTGATATTAGCAGCCTTATCCGCACTGAATGGAAGAATTTAACTCAATGGACCATGGACTGTCCGGACTGGTCCCATCAGTACATGAAAATTGTCCCATACGTACTGATAGGCTGATACGATCAGCCATCCGTACTGCCTGGAAGGACCAAGGACTGTCCAGACTGGTCCAGTAGGACATGAAAAATCGACCCATACGTACTGATAGGCTGATATTATCAGCCTAATCCGTATTTAATGGACGGAATTAACTCAACGGACCATGGACTGTCCGGACTGGTCCCATCAGTGCGTGAAAATGACCCATACTTACTGTAAAGCTGATACGATCAGCCATCCGTACTGCCTGGATGGACCGAGAACTGTCCAGACTGGTACATCAGGACATGAAAAATTGACACATACGTACTGATAGGCTGATATTAACTCAACTGAATGGAGAGATTTAACTCAACTGACTATGGACTGTCAGGACTTGTCCCATCAGTACATGAAAAATGACCCATACATATTGATAGGCTGATACGATCAGCCATCTGTACTGCCTGGACGGACCAAGGACTGTCCAGAATGGTCCATCAGGACATGAAAAATCGACATATATGTACTGATAGGCTGATATGATCAGCCTTATCCGTACTGAATGGAAATATTTAACTCAACGGACCATGGACTGTCCGGACTGGTCCCA
>MU105712.1:96433-109922 GCA_012274485.2 Sinapis alba | reverse complement strand
GGACTTGTCCCATCAGTACATGAAAAATGACCCATACATATTGATAGGCTGATACGATCAGCCATCTGTACTGCCTGGACGGACCAAGGACTGTCCAGAATGGTCCATCAGGACATGAAAAATCGACATATATGTACTGATAGGCTGATATGATCAGCCTTATCCGTACTGAATGGAAATATTTAACTCAACAGACCATGGACTGTCCGGACTGGTCCCATCAGTACATGAAAAATGACACATACGTACCTATAGACTGATACGATTAGCTATCCATACTGCCTGGATGGAGCAAGGACTGTCTAGACTTGTCCATCAGGACATAAAAAACTGACACATACGTACTGATTGGCTTATATTATCTTCCTTTTCTGTACTGAATGAAGAGATTTAACTCAACTGACCATGGACTGACCGGACTTGTCCCTTTAGTACATGAAAAATGACCCATACGTATTGATAGGCTGTTATGATCCGCCATTCGTACTGCCTGGATGGACCAAGGACTGTCTAGACTTGTCCATCAAGACATGAAAGTTTGACCCATACATATTGATAAGCTGATATTAGCAGCCTTATCCGCACTGAATGGAAGAATTTAACTCAATGGACCATGGACTGTCCGAACTGGTCCCATCAGTACATGAAAATTGTCCCATACGTACCGATAGGCTGATATGATCAGCCATCCTTACTGCCTGGAAGGACCAAGGACTGTCCAGACTGGTCCAGTAGGACATGAAAAATCGACCCATACGTACTGATAGGCTGATATTATCAGCCTAATCCGTATTTAATGGAAGGAATTAACTCAACGGACCATGGACTGTCCGGACTGGTCCCATCAGTGCATGAAAAATGACCCATACGTACTATAAGGCTGATACGATCAGCCATCTGTACTGCCTGGATGGACCAAGAACTGTCCAGACTGGTACATCAGGACATGAAAAATTGACACATACGTACTGATAGGCTGATTTATCAGCCTTATCCGTACTGAATGGAGAGATTTAACTCAACTGACCATCGACTGTCTTGACTTGTCCCATCTATACATGAAAAATGACCCATACGTATTGATAGGCTGATATGATCAGCGATATGTACTGCCTGGATGGACCAATGACGTTCCAGAATGGTCCATCAGGACATGGAAAATCGACCTATATGTACTGATAGGCTGATATGATCAGCCTTATCCGTACTGAATGGAAGTATTTAACTCAACGGACCATGGACTGTCCGGACTGGTCCCATCAGTACATGAAAAATGACCCATACGTACCTATAGACTGATACGATTAGCCATCCATACTGCCTGGATGGACCAAGGACTGTCTAGACTTGTCCATCAGGACATAAAAAGCTGACACATACGTACTGATTGGCTGATATTATCTGCCTTTTCCCTACTGAATGAAGAGATTTAACTCAACTGACCATGGACTGACCGGACTTGTCCCTTTAGTACATGAAAAATGACCCATACGTATTGATAGGCTGTTATGATCCGCCATTCGTACTGCCTGGATGGACCAAGGACTGTCCAGACTGTCCAGACAGGTCCAGTAGGACATGAAAAATCAACCCATACGTACTGATAGGCTGATATTATCAGCCTTATCCATATTGAATGGAAGGAATTAACTCAACGGTATGGACTGTCCGGACTGGTCCCATCAGTGAAAGAAAAATGACCCATACGTACTGTAAGGATGATACGATCAGCCATCCGTACTTCCTGGATGGACCAAGGGCTGTCCAGACTGGTCCATCAGGATATGAAAAATTGACACATACGTACTGATTGGCTGATATTATCAGCCTTATCCGTACTCAACTGACCATGGACTGTCCGGACTTGTCCTTTTAGTACATAAAAAATGACCCATACTTACTGATAGGCTGATACGATCAGCCATTCGTACTGCCTGGATGGACCAAGGACTGTCTAGACATGTCCATCAGGACATGAAAGTTTGACCCGTACATATTGATAAGCTGATATTAGCAGCCTTATCCGTATTGAATGGAAGGAATTAACTCAATGGACCATGGACGGTCCGGACTGGTCCCATCAGTGCAAGAAAAATGATCCATACGTACTGTAAGGCTGATACGATCAGCCACCCGTACTGCCTGGATGGACCAAGGACTGTCCAGCCTGGTACATCAGGACATGAAAAATTGACACATTCGTACTGATCGGCTGATATTATCTGCCTTATCCGTACTCAACTGACCATGGACTGTCCGGACTGTACCCATCAGTACATGAAAAATGACCCATACGTACTTATAGACTGATACGATTAGCCATCCGTACTGCCTGGATGGACCAAGGACTCTCCAGACTAGTACATCAGGACATGAAAAATTTACACATTCGTACTAATAGGCTGTAATTAGCAGTATTATCCGTACTGAATGGAAGGATTTAACTCAATGGACCATGGACCATGGACTGTCCGGACTGGTCCCATCAGTGCATGAAAAATGTCCCATACGTACTGTAAGGCTGATACGATCAGCCATCCGTACTTCCTGGATGGACAAAGGGCTGTCAAGACTGGTCCATAAGGATATTAAAAATTGACACATACGTACTGATTGGCTGATATTATCAGCCTTATCCGTACTCAACTGACCATGGACTGTCCGGACTTTTCCCTTTAGTACATGAAAAATGACCCATACTTACTGATAGGCTGATACGATCAGCCATTCGTACTGCCTGGATGGACCAAGGACTGTCTAGACATGTCCATCAGGACATGAAAGTTTGACCCATACATATTGATAAGCTTATATTAGCAGCCTTATCCGCACTGAATGGAAGGATTTAACTCAATGGACCATGGACTGTCCGAACTGGTCCCATAAGTACATGAAAAATTTCCCAGACGTACTGATAGGCTGATACGATCAGCCATCCGTACTGCCTGGAAGGACCAAGGACTGTCCAGACTGGTCCAGTAGGACATGAAAAATCGACCCATACGTACTGATAGGCTGATATTACCAGCCTTATCCGTATTGAATGGAAGGAATTAACTCAATTGACCATGGACTGTCCGGACTGGTCCCATCAGTGCAAGAAAAATGATCCATACGTACTGTAAGGCTGATACGATCAGCCATCCGTACTGCCTGGATGGACCAAGGACTGTCCAGACTGGTACATCAAGACATAAAAAAATTGACACATTCGTACTGATCGGCTGATATTATCAGCCTTATCCGTACTCAACTGACCATGGACAGTCCGGACTTGTCCCTTTAGTACATGAAAATGACCCATACGTACTGATAGGCTGATACGATCAGCCATTCGTACTGCCTGGATGGACCAAGGACTGTCTAGACTTGTCCATCAGGACATGAAAGTTTGACCCATACGTATTGATAGGCAGAAATTAGCAGCCTTATCCGTACTGAATGGAAGGAATTAACTCAATGGACCATGGACTGTCCGGACTGGTCCCATCAGTACATGAAAAATGACCCATACGTACTGATAAGCTGATACGATCAGCCATCCGTATTACCTGGATGGACCAAGGACTGTCCAGACTGGTCCATCAGGACATGAAAAATCGACCCATACATACTGATAGGCTGATATTATCAGCCTTATCCATACTTATGGGAAGGATTTAACTCAACGGACCATGAACTGTCCGGACTGGTCCCATCAGTACATGAAAAATGACCCATACGTACTATCAGGCTGATACGATCAGCCATCCGTACTGCCTGGATGGACCAAGGAATGTCCAGACTAGAAACAGGACATGAAAAATCGACCCATACGTACTGATAGGTTGATATGATCAGCCTTATCCATACTTAATGGAAGGATTTAACTCAACGGACCATGGACTGTCCTGACTGGTCCCATCAGTACATGAAAAATGACCCATACGTACTGACAGGCTGATACAATCAGCCATCCGTACTGCCTGGATGGACCAAGGACTGTCCAGACTGGTCCATCAGGACATGATAAATTGACCCATACGTACTGTTAGACTGATATTAGCAGCCTTATCTGTACTGAATAGAAGGATTTAACTTAATGGACCATGGACTGCCCGGACTGGTCCCATCAGTACATGAAAAATGACCCATACGTACCTATAGACTGATACGATTAGCCATCCATACTGCCTAGATGGACCAAGGACTGTCTAGACTTGTCCAACAGGACATAAAAAACTGACACATACGTAATGTTTGGCTGATATTATCTGCCTTTTCCGTACTGAATGGAGAGATTTAACTCAACTGACCATGGACTGACCGGACTTGTCCCTTTAGTACATGAAAAATGACCCATACGTATTGATAGGCTGTTTATGATCCGCCATTCGTACTGCCTGGATGGACCAAGGACTGTTTAGACTTGTCCATCAAGACATGAAAGTTTGACCCATAAATATTGACAAGCTGATATTAGCAGCCTTATCCGCACTGAATGGAAGGATTTAACTCAATGGACCATGGACTGTCCGGACTAGTCCCATCAGTACATGAAAATTGTCCCATACGTACTGATAGGCTGATACGATCAGCCATCCGTACTGCCTGGAAGGACCAAGGACTGTCCAGACTGGTCCAGTAGGACATGAAAAATCGACTCATACAAACTGATAGGCTGATATTATCAGCCTAATCGGTATTGAATGGAAAGAATTAACTCAACGGACCATGGACTGTCCGGACTGGTCCCATCAGTGCATGAAAAATGACCCATACATACTGTAAGGCTGATACGATCGGCCATCCGTACTGCCTGGGATGACCAAGGACTGTCCAGACGGGTACATCAAGACATGAAAAAGTAACATATATGTACTGATAAGCTGATATTATCAGCCTTATCCGTACTGAATGGAGAGATTTAACTCAACTGACCATGGACTGTCTTGACTTGTCCCATCAGTACATGAAAAATGACCCATACGTATTGATAGGCTGATACGATCAGGCATCTGTACTGCCTGGATGGACCAAGGACTGTCCAAAATGGTCCATCAGGACATGAAAAATCAACATATATGTACTGATAGGCTAATATGATCAGCCTTATCCGTACTGAATGGAAGTATTTAACTCAACGGACCATGGACTGTCCGGACTGGTCCCATGAGTACATGAAAAATGGTCCATACGTACTGATAGACTGATACGATTAGCCATCCATACTGCCTGGATGGACCAAGGACTGTCCAGACTTGTCGATCATGACCTAAAAAAAATACCCATACGTACTGATAGGCTGATATTAGCAGCCTTATCCGTACTGAATTGAAGGATTTAACTCAACGGACCATGGACTGTCCGGACTGGTCCCATCAGTGCATGAAAAATGACACATACGTACTGTAAGGCTGCTACGATCAGCCATCCGTACTGCCTGGATGAACCAAGGACTGTCCAGACTGGTCTATAAGGACATAAAAAACTGACACATACATACTGATAGGCTGATATTATCTGCCTTATCCGTACTGAATGGAGAGAGTTAACTCAACTGACCATGGTCTGACCGGACTTGTCCCATTAGTACATGAAAAATGACCCATACGTATTGATAGGCTGTTATGATCCGCCATTCGTACTGCCTGGATGGACCAAGGACTGTCTAGACTTGTCCATCAGGACATAAAAAGCTGACACATACGTACTGATTGGCTGATATTATCTGCCTTTTCCGTACTGAATGAAGAGATTTAACTCAACTGACCATGGACTGACCGGACTTGTCCCTTTAGGACATGAAAAATGACCCATACGTATTGATAGGCTGTTATGATCCGCCATTCGTACTGCTTGGATGGACCAAGGACTGTCCAGACTGTCCAGACAGGTCCAGTAGGACATGAAAAATCAACCCATACGTACTGATAGGCTGATATTATCAGCCTTATCCATATTGAATGGAAGGAATTAACTCAACGGTATGGACTGTCCGGACTGGTCCCATCAGTGAAAGAAAAATGACCCATACGTACTGTAAGGCTGATACGATCAGCCATCCGTACTTCCTGGATGGACCAAGGGCTGTCCAGACTGGTCCATCAGGATATGAAAAATTGACACATACGTACTGATTGGCTGATATTATCAGCCTTATCCGTACTCAACTGACCATGGACTGTCCGGACTTGTCCTTTTAGTACATGAAAAATGACCCATACTTACTCATAGGCTGATATGATCAGCCATTCGTACTGCCTGGATGGACCAAGGACTGTCTAGACAAGTCCATCAGGACATGAAAGTTTGACCCGTACATATTGATAAGCTGATATTAGCAGCCTTATCCGTATTGAATGGAAGGAATTAACTCAATGGACCATGGACTGTCCGGACTGGTCCCATCAGTGCAAGAAAAATGACCCATACGTACTGTAAGGCTGATACGATAAGCCATCCGTACTGCCTGGATGGACCAAGGACTGTCCAGAGTGGTACATCCGGACATGAAAAATTGACACATTGGTACTGATCGGCTGATATTATCAGCCTTATCCGTACTCAACTGACCATGGACAGTCCAGACTTTTCCCTTTAGTACATGAAAAATGACCCATACGTACTGATAGGCTGATACGATCAGCCATTCGTACTGCCTGGATGGACCAAGGACTGTCTAGACTTGTCCATCAAGACATGAAAGTTTGAACCATACGTACTGATAGGCTGAAATTAGCAGCCTTATCCGTACTGAATGGAAGGAATTAACTCAATGGACCATGGACTGTCCGGACTGGTCCCATCAGTACATGAAAAATGACCCATACGTACTGATAAGCTGATACGATCAGCCATCCGTATTGCCTGGATGGACCAAGGACTGTCCAGACTGGTCCATCAGGACATGAAAAATCGACCCATACATACTGCTAGGCTTATCAGCCTTATCCATACTTATGGGCAGGATTTAACTTAACGGACCATGAACTGTCCGGACTGGTCCCATCAGTAGATGAAAAAAGACCCATACTTACTAACAGGCTGATACGATCAGCCATCCGTACTGCCTGGATGGACAAAGGACTGTCCAGACTGGTCCATCAGGACATGAAAAATCGACCCATACATATTGATAGGCTGATATTAACAGCCTTATCCGTACTAAATGGAAGGATTTAACTCAATGGACCATGGACTGTCTTGACTTGTCCCATCACTACATGAAAAATGACCCATACATATTGATAGGCTGATACTATCAGGCATCTGTACTGCCTGGATGGACCAAGGACTGTCCAAAATGGTCCATCAGGACATGAAAAATCGACATATATGTACTGATAGGCTGATATGATCAGCCTTATCCGTACTTAATGGAAGTATTTAACTCAACGGACCATGGACTGTCCGGACTGGTCCCATGAGTACATGAAAAATGGCCCATACGTACTGATAGACTGATACGATTAGCCATCCATACTGCCTGGATGGACCAAGGACTGTCCAGACTTGTCGATCATGACCTAAAAAAATTACCCATACGTATTGATAGGCTGATATTAGCAGCCTTATCCGTACTGAATTGAAGGATTTAACTCAACGGACCATGGACTGTCCCGACTGGTCCCATCAGTGCATGAAAAATGACACATACGTACTGTAAGGCTGCTACGATCAGCCATCCGTACTGCCTGGATGAACCAAGGACTGTCCAGACTGGTCTATAAGGACATAAAAAACTAACACATACGTACTGATAGGCTGATATTATCTGCCTTATCCGTACTGAATGGAGAGATTTAACTCAATTGACCATGGTCTGACCGGACTTGTCCCATTAGTACATGAAAAATGACCCATANTAGGCTGCTACGATCAGCCATCCGTACTGCCTGGATGAACCAAGGACTGTCCAGACTGGTCTATAAGGACATAAAAAACTAACACATACGTACTGATAGGCTGATATTATCTGCCTTATCCGTACTGAATGGAGAGATTTAACTCAATTGACCATGGTCTGACCGGACTTGTCCCATTAGTACATGAAAAATGACCCATACGTACTGATAGGCTGTTATGATCAGCCATTCATACTTCCTGGATGGACCAAGGACTGTCTAGACTTGTCCATCAGGACATGAAAGTTTGACCCTTACATATTGATAAGCTGATATTAGCAGCCTTATCCGCACTGAATGGAAAGATTTAACTCAATGGACCATGGACTGTCCGAACTGGTCCCATCAGTACATGAAAAATGTCCCATACGTACTGATAGGCTGATACGATCAGCCATCCGTACTGCCTGGAAGGACCGACGACTGCCCAGACTGGTCCAGTAGGACATGAAAAATCGACCCATACGTACTGATATGCTGATATAATCAGCCTTATCCGTATTGAATGGAAGGAATTAACTCAACGGACCATGGACTGTTCGGACTGGTCCCATCAGTGCATGAAAAATGACCCATACGTACGGTAAGGCTGACACGATCAGCCATCCGTACTGCCTGGATGGACCAAGGACTGTCCAGACTGGTACATCAGGACATGAAAAATTGACACATTCGTATTGATCGGCTGATATTATCAGCCTTATCCGTACTGAATGGAGAGATTTAACTCAACTGACCATGGACTGTCTGGACTTGTCCCATCAGTACATGAAAAATGATCCATATTGTACTGATAGGCTGATACGATCAGCCATCCGTACTACCTGGATGGACCAAGGACTGTCCAGAATGGTCCATCAAGACATGAAAAATCGACCTATATGTACTGATAAGCTGATATGGTCAGCCTTAGCAGTACTGCATGGAAGTATTTAACTCAATGGACCATGGACTGTCCGGACTGGTCCCATCAGTACATGAAAAATGACCAATACGTACTTATAGACTGATACGATTAGCCATCTGTACTGCCTGGATGGACCAAGGACTCTCCAGACTGGTACATCAGGACATGAAAAATTTACACATTCGTTCTGATAGGCTGATATTAGCAGCCCTATCCGTACTGAATGGAAGGATTTAACTCAATGGACCATGGACTGTCCGGACTGGTCCCATCAGTGCATGAAAAATGACCCATACATACTGTAAGGCTGATACGATCAGCCATCCGTACTTCCTAGATGGACCAAGGGCTGTCCAGACTGGTCCATCAGGATATGAAAAATTGACACATACGTACTGATTGGCTGATATTATCCTTATCCGTACTCAACTGACCATGGACTGTCCGGACTTGTCCCTTTAGTACATGAAAAATGACCCATACGTACTAATAGGCTGATACGATCAGCCATTCGTACTGCCTGGATGGACCAAGGAATGTCTAGACTTGTCCATCAGGCCATGAAAGTTTGACCCATACATATTGATAAGCTGATATTAGCAGCGTTATCCGCACTGAATTGAAGGATTTAACTCAATGGACCATGGACTGTCCGAACTGGTCCCATCAGTACATGAAAAATTTCCCATACGTACTGATTGGCTGATACGATCAGCCATCTGACTGCCTGGAAGGACCAAGGACTGTCCAGACTGGTCTAGTAGGACATGAAAAATCGACCCATACGTACTGATAGGCTGATATTATCAGCCTTATCCGTATTGAATGGAAGGAATTAACTCAACGGACCGTGGACTGTCCGGACTGGTCCCATCAGTGCAAGAAAAATGACCCATACGTACTGTAAGGCTGATACGATAAGCCATCCGTCCTGCCTGGATGGACCAAGGACTGTCCAGAGTGGTACATCCGGACATGAAAAATTGACACATTGGTACTGATCGGCTGATATTATCAGCCTTATCCGTACTCAACTGTCCATGGACAGTCCAGACTTTTCCCTTTAGTACATGAAAAATGACCCATACGTACTGATAGGCTGATACGATCAGCCATTCGTACTGCCTGGATGGACCAAGGACTGTCTAGACATGTCCATCAAGACATGAAAGTTTGAACCATACGTATTGATAGGCTGAAATTAGCAGCCTTATCCGTACTGAATGGAAGGAATTAACTCAATGGACCATGGACTGTCCGGACTGGTCCCATCAGTACATGAAAAATGACCCATACGTACTGATAAGCTGATACGATCAGCCATCCGTATTGCCTGGATGGACCAAGGACGGTCCAGACTGGTCTATCAGGACATGAAAAATCGACCCATACATACTGCTTGGCTTATCAGCCTTATCCATACTTATGGGCAGGATTTAACTTAACGGACCATGAACTGTCCGGACTTGTCCCATCAGTAGATAAAAAATGACCCATACGTACTAACAGGCTGATACGATCAGCCATCCGTACTGCCTGGATGGACCAAGGACTGTCCAGACTGGTCCATCAGGACATGAAAAATCGACCCATACATATTGATAGGCTGATATTAACAGCCTTATCCGTACTGAATGGAAAGATTTAACTCAATGGACCATGGACTTTCCAGGCTGGTCCCATCAGTACATCAAAAAAAGCCCATACGTACTGATAGGCTGATACGATCAGCCATCCGTACTGCCTGGATGGACCAAGGACTGTCTAGACTGGTCCAACAGGACATGAAAAATCGACCCATACGTACTGATAGGATGATATGATCAGCCTTATCCGTACTTAATGGAAGGATTTAACTCAACGGACCATGGACTGTCCTGACTGGTCCCATCAGTACATGAAAAATGACCCATACGTACTGACAGGCTGATACGATCAGCCATCCGTACTGCCTGGATGGACCAAGGACTGTCCAGACTGGTCCATCAGGACATGAAAAATTGACCCATACGTACTGTTAGACTGATATTAGCAGCATTATCTGTACTGAATGGAAGGATTTAACTTAATGGACCATGGACTGCCCGGACTGGTCCCATTAGTACATGAAAAATGGCCCATACGTACTGATAGGCTGATATGATCAGCCTTATTTGTACTTAATGGAACGATTTAACTCAACGGACCATGGACTGTCCTTACTGGTCCCGTCAGTACATGAAAAATGACCCATACGTACTGACAGGCTGATACGATCAGCCATCCGTACTGCCTAGATGGACCAAGGACTGTCCAGACTGGTCCATCAGGACATGAAAAATAGACACATACGTACTGATAGGCTGATCTGATCAGCCATATCCGTACATGATGGAAGGATTTAACTTAACGGACTATGGACTGTCCGGAATGGTCCCATCAGTACATGAAAAATGACCCATATGTATTGATAGGCTTATACGATCAGCCATCCGTACTGCCTGGATGGACAAGGACTTTCCAGACTGGTCAATAAAGGACATGAAAAATCGCGTCATACATACTGATAGGCTGATATTATCAGCCTTATCCATAGTTATGGGAAGGATTTAACTCAATGGACCATGGACTTTCCAGAGTGGTCCCATCAGTAAATGAAAAATGACCCATACGTCCTGATAGGCTCATACAATCAGCCATCCGTACTGCCTGGATTGACAAGGGACTGTCTAGACTGGTCCAACAGGACATGAAAAATCGACCCATACGTACTGATAGGCTGATATGATCAGCCATATCCGTACGGAATGGAAGGATTTAACTCAACGGACCATGGACTATCCTGATTGGTCCCATCAGTACATGAAAAATGACCCATACGTACTGATAGGCTGATATTAGCAGCCTTATCCGTACTGAATTGAAGGATTTAACTCAACGGACCATGGACTGTCTGGACTGGTCCCATCAGTGCATGAAAATGACCGATATGTACTGTAAGGCTGATACGATCAGCCATCGGTATTGCCTGGATGGACCAAGGACCGTCTAGACTGGTCCATAAGGACATTAAAAACTGACACATACGTATTGATAAGCTGATATTATCAGCCTTATCCGTACTCAACTGACCATGGACTGTCCGGACTTGTCCCTTTAGTACATGAAAAATGACCCATACGTACTGCCTGGATGGACCAATGACTATCTAGACTTGTCCATCAGGACATGAAAGTTTGACCTATACATATTGATAAGCTGATATTAGCAGCCTTATCCGCACAGAATGGAAGGATTTAACTCAATGGACCATGGACTGTCCGGACTGGTCCCATCAGTACATGAAAAATGTCCCATACATACTGATAGGCTGNACCCATACGTACTGCCTGGATGGACCAATGACTATCTAGACTTGTCCATCAGGACATGAAAGTTTGACCTATACATATTGATAAGCTGATATTAGCAGCCTTATCCGCACAGAATGGAAGGATTTAACTCAATGGACCATGGACTGTCCGGACTGGTCCCATCAGTACATGAAAAATGTCCCATACATACTGATAGGCTGATACGATCAGCCATCCGTCCTGCCTGGAAGGACCAAGGACTGTCCAGACTGGTCCAGTAGGACATGAAAAATCGACCCATATGTACTGACAGGCTAATATTATCAGCCTTATCTGTATTGAATGGAAGGAATTAACTCAACGGACCATGGACTGTCCGGACTGGTCCCATCAGTGCATGAAAAATCACCCATACGTACTGTAAGGCTGATACGATCAGCCATCCGTACTGCCTGGATGGACCAAGGACTCTCCAGACTGGTACATCTGGACATGAAAAATTTACCCATAAGTATTGATAGGCTGATATGATCAGCCTTATCCTTACTGAATGGAAGGATTTAACTCAACGGACCATCGACTGTCCGGAATGGTCCCATCAGTACAGGAAAAATGACCCGTATGTATTGATAGGCTGATACGATCAGCCATCCGTACTTCCTGGATGGACAAGGACTTTCAGACTGGTCCATCAGGACATGAAAAATCGACCCATACATACTGATAGGCTGATATTATCAGCCTTATCCATACTTATGGGAAGTATTTAACTCAACAGACCATGAACTGTCCGGACTGGTCCCATCAGTAAATGAAAAATGACCTATACGTGCTGATATGATCAGCCATCTGTATTGCCTGGATGGACCAAGGACTGTCCAGACTGGTCCATCAGGACATGAAAAATCGACCCATACGTACTGATAGGCTGATATTAGCAGCCTTATCCGTACTGAATGGAAGGATTTAACTCAATGGACCATGGACTTTCCAGACTGGTCCCATCAGTACATGAAAAATGACCCATACGTACTGATAGGCTGATACGATCACCCATCCGTACTGCTTGGATGGGCCAAAGACAGTCTAGACTGGTCCAACAGGACATGACAAATTGACCCATACGTACTGATTGGCTGATATGATCAGCCTTATCCGTACTGAATGGAAGGATTTAACTCAACGGGCCATGGACTACCTGGACTGGTCCCATCAGTATATGACAAATGACCCATACATACTAATAGGCTAATATGATCAGCCATCTGTACTGCATGGATAGACAAAGGACTGTCCATATTGGTCCATCAGGACAAGAAAAATCAACCCATACATACTGATAGGCTGATATGATCAGCCTTATC
>MU105712.1:67147-78617 GCA_012274485.2 Sinapis alba | reverse complement strand
AACTCAATGGACCATGGACTGTCCGGACTGGTCCCATCAATACATGGAAAATGACCCATATGTAGGGATAGGCTGATATGATCAGCCATCCGTACTGCCTGGATGGACCAAAGACTGTCCAGACTGGTCCATCAGGACATGAAAAATCTACCCATACGTACTGATAGACTGATATGATCAGGCTTATCCGTACCGAAAAGAAGGATTTAACTCAACGGACCATGGTCTGTTTAGACTGGTCCCATCAGTACATGAAAAATGACCATACGTACTAATAGGCTGATACGATCAGCCATCTGTATTGCATGGATAGACAAAGGACTGTTCAGCCTTATCCGTACTGAATGGAAGGATTTAACTCAACGGACCATGGACTGTGCGGAATGGTCCCATCAGTACATGAAAAATGACCCATATGTATTGATAAGCTGATACGATCAGCCATCCCTACTGCTTGGATGGACCAAGAACTTTCCAGACTGGTCCATCAGGACATGAAAAATCGACCTAGACATACTGATAGGCTGATATTATCAGCCTTATCCATACTTATGGGAAGGATTTAACTCAACGGACCATGAACTGTCCGGACTGGTCCCATCTGTACATGAAAAATGACCCATACGTACTGATAAGCTGATACGATCAGCAATCCGTACTGCCTGGATGGACCAAGGACTGTCTAGACTGGTCCAACAGGACATGAAAAATCGACCCATACGTACTGATAGGCTGATATTAGCAGCCTTATCCATATTGAATGGAAGGATTTAACTCAATGGATCATGGACTTTCCAGACTGGTCCCATCAGTAAATGGAAAACGACCCATACATAGTAATAGGCTGATACTATCACCCATCTGTACTGCCTGGATGGACCAAGGACTGTCTAGACTGGTCCAACAGGACATGAAAAATCGACCCATACGTACTGATAGGCTGATATGATCAGCCTTATCCATACTGAATTGAAGGATTTAACTCAGCAGGCCATGGACTGTCTGGACTGGTCCCATCAGTACATGAAAAATGACCCATACGTACTAATATGCTAATACGATCAGCCATTTGTACTGCATGGATAGACAAAGGACTGTCCAGACTGGTCCACCAGGACATGAAAAAATCGACCCATATGTACTGATAGGTAGCCCTGGGCATTTTACCCGGACCCGAGGACCCAACCCGAAACCGACCCGAAAAACTCGGTTCGGATCCATACCCGACCCGACTAAATTACCCTATTGGGTACAATTGTACAGGACCTGTGGGTCTCGGTTTGGGTACAGGTAATACCCGAAACGCGGTTGGGTTTTTTAAGAACCGATAATATACTAACCTAAATCTAATAATCTATTATCCTACTTTCCAATTATCTCAAGCATCGTTTCCACTTCCCCAATTATCTTTTGCACTTCCCGAAAGTATAGCGATACTCAATTAATATTGTGAATCTCTTAATTCAATTCCACAAACTGGAATCACAGAGTCTAGTTTGTCGATTTCGAATCTCAGCGTCGTCTCCTCCATCAGAGGCGTCTCGGACTTGTAGTCGATCACAGGTTATTGTAACTCTCAAACCCTAGGATTATAGTTGCTTAACTTTCTTTGCTTGATAGTTTCTGTTTCTGTATGATTTAGTTTGATAGTTTAATTGTTTTGATTTGAATCATGTTTATTTGACTGTTTGATTTAGTTTTAAGAAGTATATCCTTGCAATTATGTGTTTCTTTGGGGGTAATTGTAGCTCGTATTACTCTGAGTTTATGCTTTTCTCTTGGTGCCTGAATTCTGGTTAGTTCCTTGTGTGCTGAAAATTTAATTTTTGTTTATCTCATAACTAAATTGCAAGTCTCGTACGTTACCGTTAAGCTCATCTTCCTTAAAAGTATTTTCAGTCAAACTTTTATTTTGTTTACTGGAAATTGTCCTAGACTAAGGAACGTTGCTATTTGCTGGATGAATCTTCACTAGATATATATTTCTCAAGTATGTGTTGTGCATCTGAGTAATTAATGTTGGTGTTTGTTGTTAGTTTTGAGTTTTCAGAAGAAGAAAAATGCAGTGTTGAGTCATCTAATGATATTGACATTGTCACGTAACACTCCAAGTCTTTTGTTGGTTTGTGACTTTAATTTTTGTTTTTAATTCAATTTAGTTTGTTTATAACTTTGTCTTTTGTTTACAGTATTTTACCGTATTCTAATTTAATTTAGTTTGTTTGTGATTTTTTTTTGTCTATTATATAGATGGCATCTTGTGACCATCCAGAGGAAAGAGATGATCCACTGCGAGTAGTTGATGATGATTCTAATGCATCTGGAGATGAAGTTAAGACTCCAAATTCTCAAAATAAAAAGAAGCGTAAAGAAACAGATGAGGGCAGTGGTTCAAAGTCAGCAAAGAAGAATAGATCATTGGTGTGGGATCATTTCACCAAAAAGAAAGGAGACAATGACATAGCTAATTGCAACTATTGTGGGAAAGAGATGGCATCTGCGACCAATTCTGGAACATCTAGCCTGAAAAATCATTTGGATTTCGCTTGCAAGAGTTACACGCTATGGCAATCCGCGAATACTTTTGGTAAACAAGGTGTGATGTCTGCAGATGGTGAAGATGGTAATCTTAGGGTGTGTAAGGTCTCCAAAGCAGGTTTTAGGGAAGCTTCAAATGAGATGATGGTCTTGGGAGAGTTACCTTTGTCTTGGGTAGACAGCTTAGCATGGAAATATTTCTGCGATAAAATGAAACTCTACACACCTCATTCTAGGAGGACTGCCACACGAGATATAGTAGATATGTATGTTAAAAAAAAGGAGGCGATGACGAAGATACTTGGAGAGAACAAGCAAAGGCTTTCATTGACCACTGATATTTGGACTTCTCCTTATACAGGATCTAGCTACATGGTAATCACAGCTCACTTCATAGATGCTTGGTGGAAGTTAAGGAAGCTCATTATTGGATTCAAGAATGTATATGATCATAAAAGAGCAACAATCTCAAAGGTTCTTCTTGATTGTTTAGAAGAATGGGATATCAAAAGAGTGTTTTGCATTACTGTGGATAATGCTACTGCTAATAGTTCAGCTATGGCAAAATTTAAGGAAGGTTTAAGGAGATTGGAGATGATGCCATGGTTTTAAAAGGTCGGTTTCTACATATTTGATGTGCTACTCACGTTCTCAACCTTATTGTCAAGGAAGGTTTAAGGGAAGCTGAAAACAGTATTAATGAAATTCAAAATGGCATTCAGTTTGTAAGGTCTTCAACACAGAGGCAAATATCCTTTGAACATCGAGTTGAGTCAGGAAAAATTAAGAGAGGAAGTTTGCCTTTGGATGTGACCACGAGATGGAACTCTACATATCTGATGCTAGAACAAGCAATGAAGTTCAAAGTGGCTTTTGATAAGATGGAAGTTGAAGACAAGCCATATAATGACTATTTCAATGAGCTTGTGCAAGGAGAGAAACGAATTGGACCACCCACTAGAGATGATTGGGAAGCTGTTGACAGGTTAGTCCAATTCTTAATCATTTTCTACCAAGCTACATTGGTCTTGTCAGCTTCAACTTCTGTATGTGCGCATAAGTTTTATCATGCAATATACACAGTCACGAGGAATATTAGTGTATTAAGTACTGCTCCTGGTCCTGATGAAATATTAAGGTCTAAAGCTGCATCTATCTTAGAAAATTAGGCAAGTATTGGGATCCATTTGGGGAAAAAGTTGAGATGAATAAACTCATCATTATAGCTGGTGTTCTTGATCCAACCAAGAAGATAAAGTTTGTAACTAAATGTTTTGAGAAGTTGTATGGCAAAGATAGTGTTGAGGTGACTCATTAACTAATGAAATTTAAGACATTTTGAGGAGTTTGTTCGATGAGTACAACAACACTAACAAAAATGGTGGGTCTGCTGCTGAGTTTGTTCATACTCAGTCTCAAGGTGCCTCTTCTCAGTCTCAAGAACAATCTGGTGAAGAAGTATTTCAGAGAACAGTACTTGGGAATGGTGTTGCATATGAGAGTATGAATGACATCTATGATGAGCTTGTCCAAGAATCTGGTTTTCAGGAAAATACAAACGAGTTGGATCTCTATTTGAGAGAGAGAGTGTGGAGAATTATAATGTGATGGCTGGTTCAGAGTATGATGTACTCTCTTGGTGGAGGGTAAATAGTGCTAAATATCCGGTTCTATCACTATTAGCTAAGGATGTACTTGCAGTGCAAGTGAGTTCTGTTGCATCTGAGTCTGCTTTTAGCACAAGTGGTCGAGTTTTGGATTCAAGCAGAAGCTGCTTGACACATTACATGGTAGAAGTGTTAATGTGCACCGAGCAATGGCTAAAATGTGAGATTAAATTCCATAGCAGAGGAGTTATAAGACACGAGCAACTCCTTAAGAAGGTGGAGGAAGAAGATAAACTTATGAGAGGTAATTTCAACTCTCTAATACTTTTGTTTCAAGTTGTTCTTATACTTGTTACTTATTTACTAACTTTCACTTGTTTTATTTTTATTATTATTAGAATTTGAGCTTGGTTTTAACTTCCAAAGTCTTTGAGATTTAGGAATGAGTGAAGACAGTAGTAATTGTAAACTTGACTTGTTATTTTCTTTAATCTTAATGTAAATTTAATACTTTGATCTATAGTCTAATTCTTGGTGTTCTTACTTTTTTATTTTCAGGTGTTGGAATCCCGAGTTGGAGAAAGCTTGATGTTCTTATTTCTTAGTTTTTCCCTTTCGTTATGTTTATTGACAAATTGTCACAATGTCACAGTGCTGTTGGTACTTTTTTTTTGACTTTGATGTGTTTGAACCTTAAACGTTTATTGATTTTTTTGTTTTTGAATCTGAAGTTTGATATGTTGTTAAATATGGTCATTGGTCAAGTTCAATTGTGGTATAATGCAGGTTTTGAAGTTGTTTTTTCATGGTTTGGTGAAGATTTTATCGAGTTATTTGGTTGGTATATGGGTTAAAACAGACCCGATTCATCTAATTAAGGCCCACAAACAAATAAAACCAAACCAAAAAAACAAACCCGACCCGAAATTGATGAACTTTACCCAAAATAGACGCAAATAACCTGAAACCGACCCGGAACTTTTAAGAACCAAAAATATTGGGTTTTTAACGGTTTCTAGTCAACTAGACCCAAACCGACCCGCACCCGACAAGACCCGAACCGACCCGAACCAAAAATTTCAAATTATCCTATTGGGTCCTAAACTCTAAGACCCGAAGAACCCGAACCCGAAAGGACCCGACCCAAACCCGACCCGAAGACCCGAATCCCCAGACCTACTGATAGGCATATATTATCAGCCTTATCCGTACTGAATGGAAGGATTTAAATCAACGGACCATGGACTGTCCGAAATGGTCCCATCAGTACATGACAAATGACCCATATGTACTGATAGGCTGATACGATTAGCCATCCGTACTGCCTGGATGGACCAAGGACTGTCTACACTGGCCCACCAGGACATGAAAAATCGACTCATACGTACTGATAGGCTGATATGATCATCTTTATCGGTACTGAATGGAAGTATTTAACTCAACGGACCATGGACTGTCCAGAATAGTCCCAACAATACATGAAAAATGACCCATATGTATTGATAGGCTGATAAAATCAGCCATCCGTACTGCCTGGATGGACAAGGACTTTTCAGTCTGGTCCATCAGGACATGAAAAATCAACCCATACATACTGATAGGCTGATATTATCAGCCTTATCCATACTTATGGGAAGGATTTAACTCAACGGACCATGAACTGTCCGGACTGGTCCCATTAGTACATGAAAAATGACCCATACGTACTGATAAGTTGATACGATCATTAATCCGTACTGCCTGGATAGACCAAGGACTGTCCAGACTTGTCCATCAGGACATGAAAAATTGACCCATGCGTACTGATAAGCTGATATTAGCAGCCTTATCCGTACTGAATGGAAGGATTTAACTCAATGGACCATGGACTGTCCGGACTGGTCCCATCAGTACATGGAAAATGAACGATATGTACTGATAGGCTGATAGGATCAGCCATCCATACTGCCTGGATGGACCAAGGACTATCCAGACTGGTCCATCAGGACATGAAAAATCGACCCATACGTACTGATAGACTGATACGATCAGCCTTATCCGTACTGAAAAGAAGGATTTAACTCAACGGATCATGGACTGTTTGGACTGGTCCCATCAGTACGTTAAAAATGACCCATACATACTAATAGGCTGATACGATCAGCCATCTGTACTGCATGGATACACAAAGGACTGTCCAGACTGGTCCATCAGGACATGAAAAATCGACCCATACGTAATGATAGGCTGATATTATCAGCCTTATCAGTACTGAATGGAAGGATTTAAATCAACAGACCATGGACTGTCCGGAATGGTCCCATCAGTACATGAAAAATGACCCATACGTACTGATAGGCTGATACGATCAGGCATCCGTACTGCCTAGATGGACCAAGGACTGTCCAGACTAGTCCATAAGGACATGAAAAATCGACCCATACGTACTGATAGGCTGATATGATCAGCCTTATCCGTACTGAATGGAAGGATTTTACTCAACGAACCATGGACTGTCTGGACTGGTCCCATACGAGCATGAAAAATGACCCATACGTACTGTAAGGCTAATACGATCAGCCATCCGTACTGCCAGGATGGACCAAGGACTGTCCAGACTGGTCCATCAGGACATTAAAAATTGACACATACGTACTGATAAGATGATATTACCAGCCTTTATTTGTACTAAATGGAGAGATTAAACTCAACGGACCATGAACTATCTGGACTGGTCCCATCAGTACATGAAAAATGACCCATAAGTACTGATAGGCTGATACAATTGATCAGCCATCCATACTGCCTGGATGGACCAAGGACAGTCAAGACTGGTCCATCAGGACATGAAAAATCTACCCATACGTATTGATAGGCTGATATTATCAGCCTTATCCGTACTGAAAGGAAGGAATTAACTCAACGGACCATGGACTGTCCGGACTGGTCCCATCAGTACATGAAAAATGACCCATACGTACTGATAGGCTGATACAATCAGCCATCCGTGCTGCCTGGATGGACCAAGGACTGTCTAGACTGGTCCAACAGGACATGAAAAATCAACCCATACGTACTGATAGGCTGATATGATCAGCCTTATCCGTACTGAATGGAAGGATTTAACTCAACGGACCATGGACTATCCAATTTGGTCCCATCAATACATGAAAATGACCCATACGTACTGATAGGCTGATACAATTATCCATCCGTACTGCATGGATGGACCAAGGACTGTCCAGACTGGTCCATCAGGACATGAAAAATCGACCCATACGTAATGATAGACAGATATGATCAGCCTTATCCGTACTGAAAAGAAGGATTTAACTCAACAGACCCTGGACTGTTTGGACTGGTCCCATCAGTACATTAAAAATGACCCATACGTACTAATAGGCTGATACGATCAGCCATCTGTACTGCATGGATAGACAAAGGACTGTCCAGACTAGTCCATAAGGACATGAAAAATTGACACATATCTACTGATAGTCTGATATTATCAGCCTTATCCGTACTGAATGGAGAGATTTAACTCAACGGACCATGGACTATCCAAACTGGTCCCATCAAGACATGAAAAATGACCCATACTTACTGATAGGCTGATACGATCAGCCAACAGTACTGCCTGGATGGACCAACGACTGTCCAGACTGGTCCATAAGGACATGAAAAATCGACCCCTACATACTAATAGGCTGATATGATCATCCTTATCCGTACTGAATCGAAGGATTTAACTTAACGGACCATGGACTGTCCGGAATGGTCCCATCAGTACATGAAAAATGACCCATATGTATTTATAGGCTGATACGATCATCCATCCGTACTGCCTAAATGGACAAGGACTTTCCAGACTGGTCCATCAGGACATGAAAAATCGACCCATACATATTGACATGCTGATATTATCAGCCTTATCCGTACTGAAAGGAAGGAATTAACTCAACGGACCATGAACTGTCCGGACTGGTCCCATCAGTACATGAAAAATGACCCATACGTACGGATATGCTGATACGATCAGCCATCTGTACTGCCTGCGTGGCCCAAGGACTGTCCAGACTGGTCCATCAAGACATAAAAAACCGACCCATACGTACTGATAGGCTGATATTATGAGCCTTATCCGTACTGAATGGAAGTATTTAACTCAACGGACCATGAACTATCCGGACTGGTCCCATCAAGACATGAAAAATGACCCATACATACTGATAGGCTGATACGATCGGGCATCCATACTGCCTAGATGGACCAAGGACTGTCCAGACTAGTCCATAAGGACATGCTAGGCTTATATGATCAGCCTTATCCGTACTGAATGGAAGGATTTTACTCAACGGACCATGGACTGTCTAGACTGGTCCCATAACAGCATGAAAAATGACCCATACGTACTGTAAGGCTGATACGAACAGCCATCCGTACTGCCTGGTGGACCAAGGACTGTCCATACTGGTCCATCAGGACATTAAAAATTGACACATACGTATTGATAGGTTGATATTACCAGCCTTTATTTGTACTGAATGGAGCGATTTAACTCAAAGGACCATGAACTATCTGGACTGGTCCCATCAGTACATGAAAAATGACCCATAAGTACTGATAGGCTGATACGATTGATCAGCCATCCGTACTGCCTGGATGGACAAAGGATTGTCCAGACTTGTCCATCAGGACATAAAAAATTGACCCATACGTACTGATAGGCTAATATTAGCAGCCTTATCCGTACAGAATGGAAGGATTTAACTCAACGGACCATGAACTGTCCGGACTGGTACCATCAGTACATGAAAAATGACCCATACGTACGGATAAGCTGTTACGATCAGCCATCCGTACTGCCTTCAAGGCCCAAGGACTGTCCAGACTGGTCCATCAAGACATAAAAAATCGACCCATACGTACTGATAGGCTGATATTATGAGCCTTATCCGTACTGAATGGAAGTATTTAACTCAACGGACCATGAACTATCCGGACTGGTCCCATCAAGACATGAAAAATGACCCATACGTACTGATAGGCTGATACGATCAGGCATCCATACTGCCTAGATGGACCAAGGACTGTCCAGACAAGTCCATAAGGACATGAAAAATCGACCCATACGTACTAATAGGCTGATATGATCAGCCTTATCTGTACTGAATGGAAGGATTTAACTCAACGGACAATGGACTGTCTAGACTGGTCCCATAACAGCATGAAAAATGACCCATACGTACTGTAAGGCTCATACACTCAGCCATCCGTACTGCCTGGATGGACCAAGGACTGTCCAGACTGTTCCATCAGGACATTAAAAATTGACACATAGGTATTGATAGGATCATATTACCAGCCTTTATTTGTACTGAATGGAGAGATTTAACTCAACGGACCATGAACTATCTGGACTGGTCCATCAGTACATGAAAAATGACCCATAAGTACTGATAGGCTGATACGATTGATCAGCCATCCGTACTGCCTGGATGGACTAAGGATTGTCCAGACTTGTCCATCAGGACATAAAAAATTGACCCATACGTACTGATAGGCTGATATTAGCAACCTTATCCGTACTGAGTGGAAGGATTTAACTCAACGGACCATGGACTGTCCGGACTGGTCCCATTAGTGCATGAAAAATGACTCATACGTACTGTAAGGCTGATACGATCAGCCATCCGTACTGCCTGTATGGACCAAGGACTGTCCAGACTGGTCCATCAGAACATGAAAAATCGACCCATACATACTGAAAGGCTGATATTATCAGCCTTATCCGTACTGAATGGAAGTATTTAACTCAACGGACCATGGATATCCAGACTGGTCCCATCACTACATGAAAAGTGACCCATATGTATTGATAGGCTGATACGATCAGCCATCCATACTGCTTGGATGGACAAGGACTTTCCAGACTGGTCCATCAGGACATAAAAAATCGACCCATACATATTGATTGGCTGATATTATCAGCCTTATCCATACTTATGGGAAAGATTTAACTCAACAAAAATGACCCATACATATAGTAAGGCTGATACGATCAGCCATCCGTACTGCCTGGATGGACAAAGGACTGTCCAGACTGGTCCATCAGGACATGAAAATTGACCCATACGTACTGAAAGGCTGATATTATCAGCCTTATCCGTACTGAATGAAAGTATTTAACTCAACGGACCATGGACTATCCAGACTGGCCCCATCAGTACAAGAAAAATGACTCATACGTACTCATAAGATGATACGATCAGCCATCCGTACTGCCTGGATGGACTATGGACTATCCAGACTGGTCCATCAGGACAAGAAAAATTGACACGTACGTACTGATAGGCTAATATGATCAGCCTTATCCATACTGAATGGAACGATTTAACTCAACGAAACATTGACAGTCCGGACTGGTCCCATCAGTACATGAAAATGACCCATACGTACTGATAGGCTGATACGATCAGCCATCCATACTGCCTGGATGGACCAAGGCCTGTCCAGACTGGTCCATCAGGAAATGAAAAATCGACCCATACGTACTGATAGGCTTATATGATCAGCCTTATCCGTACTGAATGAAAGGATTTAACTCAACGGACCATGGACTGTCCGGACTGGTCCCATAAGTACAAGAAAAATGACCCATACGTACTGATAGGCTGATACGATCAGCCATCTGTGCTGCCTGGATGGACCAAGGACTGTCTAGACTGGTCCAACAGGACATGAAAAATCAACCCATACGTACTGATAGGCTGATATGATCAGCCTTATCCGTACTGAATCAAAGGATTTAACTCAACGGACCATGGACTGTCCGGACTGGTCCCATCAGTGCATGAAAAATGACCCATACGTACTGTAAGGCTGATATGATCAGCCATCCGTACTGCCTGGATGGACCAAGGACTGTCCAGACTGGTCCATCAGGACATAAAAAATTGACACATACGTACTAATAGGCTGATATTATCATCCTTATCCGTACTGAATGGAGAGATTTAACTCAACTGACCATGGACTGTCGGGACTTGTCCCATCAGTACATGAAAAATAACCCATACCTACTGATAGGCTGATACGATCAGCTATCAGTACAGCCTGGATGGATTAAGCACTCTCAGGAATTGTCCATCAGGACTTGGAAAATCAACCTATATGTACTGATCGGCTAATATGATCAGCCTTATCCGTATTGAATGGAAGGATTTAACTCAACGGACCATGGACTGTCTGGACTGGTTCCATCAGTACATGAAAAATGACCCATACGTACTGATAGGCTGATACGATCGATCAGCCTCCCGTACTGCCTGGATCGACCAAGGACT
>MU105712.1:0-62334 GCA_012274485.2 Sinapis alba | reverse complement strand
TGGTCCCATCAGTACATGAAAAATGACCCATACGTACTGATAAGCTGATATGACCGATCAGCCATCCATACTGTCTGGATGGACCAAGGACTATCAAGACTTGTCCATCAGGACATGAAAAATCGACCCATACGTACTGATAGGCTAATATTAGCAGCCTTATCCGTACTGAATGGAAGGATTTAACTCAACGGACAATGGACTGTCCAGACTGGTCCCATCAGTGCATGAAAAATGACCCATACGTACTGTAAGGCTGATACGATCAGCCATCCGTACTGCCTGGATGGACCAAGGACTGTCCAGACTGGTGCATCAGGACATTAAAAATTGACACATACGTACTGATAGACTAATATTATCTGCCTTATTCGTACTGAATGGAGAGATTTAACTCAACTGACCATGGACTGCCTGGACTTTTCCCATCAGTACATGAAAAATGACCCATATGTACTGATAGGCTGATACTATCAGCCATCCATACTGACTGGATGGACCAAGGACTGTCCAGACTAGTCCATCAGGACATGAAAAATCGACCATACGTACTGATAGGCTTATATGATCAGCCTTATCCGTACTGAATGGAAGGATTTAACTCAACGGACCATGGACTGTCCGGACTGGTCCAATAAGTACATGAAAAATGACCCATATGTATTGATAGGCTGATACGATCAGCTATCCGTACTGCCTGGATGGACCAAGGATTGTCTAGACTGCTCTACCACGACATGAAAAATCGGCCCATACGTACTGATAGACTGATATGGTCATCCTTATCCGTCTTGAAAAGAAGGATTTAACTCAACGGGGCATGGACTGTCTGGAGTGGTCCCATCAGTACATGAAAAATGACCCGTACATACTGATAGGCTGATACGATCAGCCATTAGCACAGCATGGATAGACAAAGGACTGTCCAGACTGGTCCATCAGGACATGAAAAATCGACCCATGCGTACTGATAGGCTGATATTATCAGCCTATCAGTACTGAATGGAAGGATTTAAATCAACGGACCATGGACTATCCGGACTGGTCCCATCAGTACATGAAAAATGACCCATACGTACCGATAATCTGATACGATCAGCCATCTGTACTGCCTGGATGGACCAAGGACTGTCCAGACTGGTCCACTAGGACATGAAAAATCGACCCATACGTACTGATAGACTGATATTATCAGCCTTATCCGTACTGAATGAAAGTATTTAACTCAACGAACCCTGAACTATCCAGACTGGTCCCATCAAGACATGAAAAATAACCCATACGTACTAATAGGCTGATACGATCAGCCATCCGTACTGCCTAGATGGACCAAGGACTGTCCAGACTGGTCCGTAAGGACATGAAAAATCGACCCATACGTACTGATAGGCTGTTATGATCAGCCTTATCCGTACTGAATGGAAGGATTAACTCAACGGACCATGGACTGTCCGGACTGGTCCCATCAGTGCATGAAAAATGACCCAAACGTACTGTAAGGCTGATACGATCAGCCATCCGTACTGCATGGATGGACCAAGGACTGTCCAGACTGGTCCATCAGGACATAAAAAATTGACACATACGTACTGATAGACTGATATGATCAGCCTTATCCATACTGAATGGAGAGATTTAACTCAACTGACCATGGACTGTCCGGACTTGTCCCATCAGTACATGAAAAATGACCCATACGTACTGATAGGCTGATACGATCAGCCATCCATACTGCCTGGATGGACCAAGGACTGTCCAGACTTGTCCATCAGGACATGAAAAAATCAACCCATGCGTACTGATAGGCTGATATTATCAACCTTATCCGTACTTAATGGAAGGATTTAAATCAACGGACCATGGACTGTCCGGACTGGTCCCATCAGTACATGAAAAATGACCCATTCATACTGATAAGCTGATACAATCAGCCATATGTACAGCCTGGATGGACCACAGACTGTCATGACTGGTCCATTAAGACATGAAAAATCGACCCATACGTACTGGAAAGCTGATATTATCAGCCTTATCCGTACTGAATGAAAGTATTTAACTCAAAGGACCATGGACTATCCGGACTGGTCCCATCAAGAGATGAAAAATAACACATACGTACTAATAGGCTGATAAGATCAGCCATCTGTACTGCCTAGATGGACCAAGGACTGTCCAGACTGGTCCATAAGGACATGAAAAATCGACCCATACGTACTGATAGGCTGTTATGACCAGCCTTATCCGTACTGAATGGAAGGATTTAACTCAACGGACCATGGACTGTCCGGACTGTTCCCATCAGTGCATGAAAAATGACCCATACGTACTTTAAGGCTGATACGATCAGCCATCCGTACTTCCTGAATGGACCAAGGACTGTCCAGACTGGTCCATCAAAACATGAAAATTGACACATACGTACTGATAGGCTGATATTATCAGCCTTATCCATACTGAATGGAGAGATTTAACTCAACTGACCATTGACTGTCTGGACTTGTCCCATCAGTACATGAAAAAATTTCAATACGTACTGATAGGCTGATACGATCAGCCATCCGTACTGCCTGGATGGATTAAGGACTGTCCAGACTGGTCCATCAGGACATGGAAAATCGACCTATATGTACTGATAGGCTGATTTGAGCAGCCTTATCCGTACTGAATGGAAGGATTTACCTCAACGGACTATGGACTGTCCAGACTGGTCCCATCAGTACATGAAAAATTACCCATACGTACTGATAGGCTGATACGATCGATCAGCCATCCATACTGCCTGGATGGACCAAGGACTGTCCAGACTTGTCCATCAGGACATGAAAAATCGACCCATACGTACTGATAGGCTGATATTAGGAGCCTTATCCGTACTGAATGGAAGGATTTAACTCAACGGACCATGGACTATCCGGACTAGTCCCATCAGTGCATTAAAAATGACCCATACGAACTGTAAAGCTGATACGATCAGCCATCCGTACTACCTGAATGGACCAAGGACTTTCGAGACTGGTCCATCAGGACATGAAAAATTGACACATACGTACTGATAGGCTGATATTATCAGCCTTATCCGTACTGTGAATGGAGAGATTTAACTCAACTGACCATGGACTGTCCGGACTTGTCCCATCAGTACATAAAAAATGACCCATACGTACTGATAGGCTGATACGACCAGCCATCCGTACTGCCTGGATAGACCAAGGACTGTATAGACTGGTCCATCAGGACATGAAAAATCGACCGTTACGTACTGATAGGCTGATATGATCAGCCTTATCCGTACTGAGAGGAAGGATTTAACTCAACGGACCATGGCTGTCTGGACTGGTCCAATCAGTACATGAAAAATGACCCATATGTACTGATAGGCTGATACGATCAGCCATACGTACTGCCTGGATGGACCAAGGACTGTCCAGACTGCTCCATCAGGACATGAAAAATCGACCCATACGTACTGATAGACTGATATGATCAGCCTTATCCGTCCTGAAAAGAAGGATTTAACTCAACGGGCCATGGACTCTCTGGATTGATCCAATCATTACATGAAAAATGATCCATACGTACTGATAGGCTGATACAATCAGCCATCTGTACTGCATGGATAGACAAAGAACTGTCTAGACTGGTCCATCAGGACATGAAAAAATTGACCCATGCGTATTGATAGGCTGATTTTATCAACCTTATTCGTATTGAATGGAAGGATTTAAATCAACGGACCAGGGACTGTTCGGAATGGTCCAATCAGTACATGAAAAAGACCCATACGTACTGATAGGCTTATACGATCAGCCATCCGTACTGCCTGGATGGACCAAGGACTGTCCAGCCTGGTCCATCAGGACATGAAAAATCCACCGATACGTACTGATAGACTGATATGATCAGCCTTATCCGTTCTGAAAAGAAGGATTTAACTCAACGGGCCATGGACTCTCTGGACTGATCCAATCATTACATCAAAAATGACCCATACGTACTGATAGGCTGATACGATCAGCCATATGTACTGCATGGATAGACAAAGGACAGTCTAGACTGGTCCATCAGGACATGAAAAAATTGACCTATGCGTATTGATAGGCTGATATTATCAACCTTATCTGTATTGAATGGAAGGATTTAAATCAACGGACCATGGACTGTCCGGAATGGTCTAATCAGTACATGAAAAAGACCCATACGTACTGATAGGCTTATTCGATCAGCCATCCCTACTGCCTGGATTGACCAAGGACTGTCCAGACTGGTCCATCAGGACATGAAAAATCGACCCATACGTACTGATAGGCTGATATGATCAGCCTATCCTTACTGAATGGAAGGATTTAACTCAATGGACCATGGACTGTCCAGACTGGTCCCATGAGTACATGAAAAATGACCCATTCGTACTGATAAGCTGATACGATCAGCCATCCGTACTGCCTGGATGGACCAAGGACTGTCCAGACTGGTCCATCAGGACATGAAATATATTGACACATACGTACCGATAGGCTGATATAATCAACCTTATCCGTACTGAATAGAAGAATTTAACTCAACGGACCATGGACTGTCCGGAATGGTCCCATCAGTACATGAAAAATGACCCATACGTACTGTTAGGCTGATACGATCAGCCATCCGTGCTGCCTGGATGGACCAAGGACTGTCCAGACTGGTCCATAAGGACATGAAAAATCAACCCATATGTACTGATAGGCTGATATGATCAGCCTTACCCGTACTGAATGGAAGGATTTAACTCAACGGACCATGGACTGTCCGGACTGGTCCAATCAGTACATGAAAAATAACCCATATGTACTGATAGGCTGATACGATCAGCCATCCGTACTGCCTGGATGGACCAAGGACTGTCCAGACTGCTCCATCAGGACATGAAAAATTGACCCATACGTACTGATAGACTAATAGGATCAGCATTATCCGTCCTGAAAAGAACGATTTAACTCAACGGGCCATGGACTCTCTGGACTGGTCCAATCATTACATGAAAAATGACCCATACGTACTGATAGGCTGATACGATCAGCCATCTGTACTGCATGGATGGATCAAGGACTGTCCAGAATGGTCCATAAGGACATGAAAAATCGACCCATACGTACTGATAGGCTGATATGATCAGTTTTATCCCTACTGAATGGAAAGATTTAACTTAACGGACCATGGACTGTCCGGACTGGTCCCATCAGTGCACGAAAAATGACCCATACGTACTGTAAGGCTGATATGATCAGCCATCCGTACTGCCTGGAGGGACCAAGGACTGTCCAGACTGGTCCATAAGGACATGAAAAATCGACCCATACGTACTGATAGGCTGATATGATCAGCCTTATATGTACTGAATGGAACTGGACATGAAAAATCGACTCATACGTACTGATACGCTTATATTATCAGCTTTATCCGTACTGAATGGAAGTATTTAACTGAACGGACCATGGACTATCCGGACTGGCCCCATCAAAACATGAAAAATGACCCATATGTACTGTTAGGCTGATACGATCAGCCATCCGTACTGCCTAGATGGACCAAGGACTTTCGAGACTGGTCTATAAGGACATGAAAAATCGACCCACACGTACTGATAGGCTGATATGATCAGTCTTATCCCTACTGAATGGAAGGATTTAACTCAACGGACCATGGACTGTCCGGACTGGTCCCATCAGTGCATGAAAAATGACCCATACGTACTGTAAGGCTGATACTATCAGCCATCCGTACTGCCTGGATTGACCAAGCACTGTCCAGACTGGTCCATCAGGACATGAAAAATTAACACATACGTACTGATAGGCTGATAATATCAGCCTTATCCGTACTTAATGGAGAGATTTAACTCAACTGACCATGGACTGTCCGGACTTGTACCATCAGTACATGAAAAATACCC
This sequence comes from Sinapis alba, assembly GCA_012274485.2. Taxonomy (NCBI): domain Eukaryota; kingdom Viridiplantae; phylum Streptophyta; class Magnoliopsida; order Brassicales; family Brassicaceae; genus Sinapis; species Sinapis alba. The sequence goes on along the minus strand of MU105712.1, from coordinate 56,405 downwards.
ATACGTACAGATAGGCTGATACGATCAGCCATCCGTACTGCCTGGATGGATTAAGGACTGTCCAGAATGGTCCATCAAGACATGGAAAGTCGACCTATATGTAGTGATAGGCTGATATGATCAGCCTTATCCGTACTGAATGGAAGGATTTACCTCAACGGACCATGGATTGTCTAGACTGGTCCCATCAGTACATGAAAAATGACCCATACATACTGATGGGCTGATACGATCGATCAGCCATCCATACTGTCTGGATGGACCAAGGACTGTCCAGACTGGTCCATTAGGACATGAAAAATCGACCCATACGTACTGATAGGCTGATATTATCAGCCTTATCCGTACTGAATGAAAGTATTTAACTCAACGGACAATGGACTATCCGGACTTGTCCCATCAAGACATGAAAAATAACCCATACGTACTAATAGGCTGATACGATCAGCCATCCGTACTGCCTAGATGGACCAAGGACTGTCCAGACTGGTCCATAAGGACATGAAAAATTGACCCATACGTACTGATAGGCTGTTATGATCAGCCTTATCCGTACTGAATGGAAGGATTTAACTCAACGGACCATGGACTGTCCGGACTGGTCCCATCAGTGCATGAAAAATGACCCATACATACTGTAAGGCTGATACGATCAGCCATCCGTACTGCCTGGATGGACCAAAGACTGTCTAGACTGGTCCAACACGACATGAAAAATCGACCAATACGGACTGATAAGCTGATATGATAAGCCTTATCCATACTGAATGGAAGAATTTAACTCAACGGACCATGGACTATCTAAACTAGTCCCATCAAGACATGAAAAATGACCCATATGTAATGATAGGCTGATACGATCAGCCATACGTACTGCCTGGATGGACCAAGGACTGTCCAGACTGCTCCATCAAGACATGAAAAATCGACCCTTATGTACTGATAGACTGATATGATCAGCCTTATCTATCCTGAAAAGAAGGATTTAACTCAACGGGCCATGGACTCTCTGGACTGATCCAATCATTACATGAAAAATGACCCATACGTACTGATAGGCTGATAGGATCAGCCATCTGTACTGCATGGATAGACAAAGGATTGTCTAATATGGTCCATCAGGACATGAAAAAATCGACCCATGCGTATTGATAGGCTGATATTATCAACCTTATCCGTATTGAATGGAAGGATTTAAATCAACGGACCATGGACTGTCCGGAATGGTCCAATCAGTACATGAAAAAGACCCATACGTACTGATAGGCTTATACGATCAGCCATCCGTACTGCCTGGACGGACCAAGGACTGTCCAGACTGGTCCATCAGGACATGAAAAATCCACCGATACGTACTGATAGACTGATATGATCAGCCTTATCCGTTCTGAAAAGTAGGATTTAACTCAACGGGCCATGCACTCTCTGGACTGATCCAATCATTACATCAAAAATGACCCATACGTACTGATAGGCTGATACGTTCAGCCATATGTACTGCATGGATAGACAAAGGACAGTCTACACTGGTCCATCAGGACATGAAAAAATCGACCCATGCGTATTGATAGGCTGATATTATCAACCTTATCCTTATTGAATGGAAGGATTTAAATCAACGGACCATGGACTGTCTGGAATGGTGTAATCAGTACATGAAAAAGACTCATACGTACTTATAGGCTTATACGATCAGCCATCCGTACTGCCTGGGTGGACCAAGGACTGTCCAGACTGGTCCATCAGGACATGAAAAATCGACCCATACGTACTGATAGGCTGATATGATCAGCCTATCCGTACTGAATGGAAGGATTTAACTCGATGGACCATGGACTGTCCGGACTGGTCCCATGAGTACATGAAAAATGACCCATTCGTACTGATAAGCTGATATGATCAGCCATCCGTATTGCCTGGATGGACCAAGGACTGTCCAGACTGGTCCATCAGGACATGAAATATATTGACACATACGTACCGATAGGCTGATATTATCAACCTTATCCGTACTGAATAGAAGGAATTAACTCAACGGACCATGATCTGTCCGGAATGGTCCCATCAGTACATGAAAAATGACCCATACATACTGATAGGCTGATATGATCAGCCATCCGTACTGCCTGGATGGACCAAGGACTGTCCAGACTGGTCCATCAGGACATGAAAATTTAACCCATATGTATTGATAGGCTGATATGATCAGCCTTATCCGTACTACATGGAAGGATTTAACTCAAAAAACCATGGACTGTCTGGACTGGTCCCATCAGTACATGAAAAATGACCCATACGTACTGTTAGGCTGATACGATCAGCCATCGGTACTGACTAGATGGACCAAGGACTGTCCAGAATGGTCCATTAGGACATGAAAAATCGACCCATACGTACTGGTAGGCTGATATGATCAGTTTTATCCCTACTGAATGGAAAGATTTAACTCAACGTACCATGGACTGTCCAGACTGGTCCCATCAGTGCATGAAAAATGACCCATACGTACTGTAAGGCTGATACGATCAGCCATCCGTACTGCCTGGAGGGACCAAGGACTGTCCAGACTGGTCCATAAGGACATGAAAAATCAACCCATACGTACTGATAGGCTGATATGATCAGCCTTATCCGTACTGAATGGAAGGATTTAACTCAACGGACCATGGACTGTCCGGACTGGTCCAATCAGTACATGGAAAATAACCCATATGTACTGATAGGCTGATACGAGTAGCCATCCGTATTGCCTGGATGGACCTAGGACTGTCTAGACTGCTCCATCAGGACATGAAAAATCGACCCATACGTACTGATAGACTAATATGATAAGCATTATCTGTCTTGAAATGAAGGAATTAACTCAACGGGCCATGGATTGTCTGGACTGGTTCCATCATTACATGAAAAATCGACCCATACGTACTAATAAACTGATACGATCAGCCATCCGTACTGCCTGGATGGACCAAGGAATGTCCATACTGGTCCATCAGGACATGAAAAATGGACTCATACGTACGGATACGCTTATATTATCAGCTTTATCTGTACTGAATGGAAGTATTTAACTGAACGAACAATGGACTATCCGGACTGGCCCCATCAAAACATGAAAATGACCCATACGTACTTATAGGCTGATACGATCAGTCATCCGTACTGCCAGGATGGACCAAGGACTGTCCAGACTGGTTCATAGGGACATGAAAAATTGACTCATACGTACTGATAGGCTGATATATTCAGCCTTATCCAATGACTTACCTTCCTAAATTTAGTTGCCTGGTACCAGACAGGCCTTACCAGGGTAGTCATGCACTTTTTACTGGGTATGCATGACTATCCGATTATGCTGGTCGGTAGGCATGACGGACCTACTTGGTTCCTGACAGGTCTGACCAGGTAGTCTTGGACTTTTTAACTGTGTATGCATGACTATCCGACTATAATAGTACCTTATCCGTACTGAATAGAGAGATTTCACTCAACTGACCATGGACTGTCCGGACTTGTCCCATCAGTACATGAAAAATGACCCATACGTACTGATAGGCTGATACGATCAGCCATCCGTACAGACTGGATGGATTAAGGACTGTCAAGAATGGGCCATCAGGACATGGAAAATCGACATATATGTAGTGATAGGCTGATATGATCAGCCTTATCCGTACTGAATGGAAGGATTTACCTAAACGGACCATGGATTGTCCAGACTGGTCCCATCAGTACATGAAAAATGACCCATACATACTGATTGGCTGATACGATCGATCAGCCATCAATACTGTCTTGATGGACCAAGGACTGTCCAGACTGGTCCATTAGGACATGAAAAATCGACCCATACGTACTGATAGGCTGATATTATCAGCCTTATCCGTACTGAATGAAAGTATTTAACTCAACGGATCATGGACTATTCGGACTGGTCCCATCAAGACATGAAAAATAACCCATACTTACTAATAGGCTGATACGATCAGCCATCCGTACTGCCTAGATGGACCAAGGACTGTCCAGAATGGTCCATAAGGACATGAAAAACTGACCCATACGTACTGATAGGCTGTTATGATCAGCCTTATCCGTACTGAATGGAAGGATTTAAATCAACGGACCATGGACTGTCCGGACTGGTCCCATCAGTGCATGAAAAATGACCCATACGTACTGTAAGGCTGATACTATCAGCCATCCGTACTGCCTGGATGGACCAAGGACTGTCCAGACTGGTCCATCAGGACATGAAAAATTGACACATACGTACTGATAGGCTGATAATATCAGCCTTATCCGTACTTAATGGAGAGATTTAACTCAACTGACCATGGACTGTCCGGACTTGTACCATCAGTACATGAAAAATACCCATACGTACAGATAGGCTGATACGGTCAGCCATCCGTACTGCCTGGATGGATTAAGGACTGTCCAGAATGATCCATCAAGACATGGAAAATCGACCTATATGTAGTGATAGGCTGATATGATCAGCCTTATCCGTACTGAATGGAAGGATTTACCTCAACGGACCATGGATTGTCCAGACTGGTCCCATCAGTACATGAAAAATGACCCATACATTCTGATGGGCTGATACGATCGATCAGCCATCCACTGAATGGAAGTATTTAACTCAACAGACCATGGACTTTCCGAACTGGTCCCATCAAGACATGAAAATGACCCATACGTACTTATAGGCTGATACGATCTGTCATCCGTACTGCCAGGATGGACCAAGGACTGTCCAGACTGGTTCATAGGGACATGAAAAATTGACCCATACGTACTGATAGGCTGATATATTCAACATTATCCATACTGAATGGAAGGATTTAAATCAACGGACCATGGACTGTCCAGAATGGTCCCATCAGTACGTGAAAAATGACCCATACGTACTGATAGGCTAATACGACCAGCCATCCGTACTGGCTGGATGGACCAAGGACTGTCTAGACTTGTCCATCAGGACATGAAAAATCGACCCATATGTACTGATAGGCTGATATGATCAGCCTTATCCATACAAAATGGAAGGATTTAACTCAATGGACCATGGACAGTCCGGACTGGTCCCATCAGTGCATGAAAAATGACTCATACGTACTGATAGGCTGATACGATCAGCCATCCGTAATGCCTGGATTGATAAAGGATTGTCCAGAATGGTCCATCAGGACATGGAAAATCAACCTATATGTACTGATAGGCTGATATGATCAGCCTTATCCGTACTGAATGGAAGGATTTAACTCAACGAACCATGGGCTGTCTGGATTGGTCCCATCAGTACATGAAAAATGACCCATACGTACTGATAGGCTGATATGATCAGCCTTATCCGTACTGAATGGTAGGATTTAACTCAATGGACCATGGACTGTCCAGACTGGTCCCATCAAGACATGAAAAATGGCCCATACGTACAAATAGGCTGATACGATCAGTCATCCGTACTGCCTGGATGGACCAAGGACTGTCTAGACTGGTCCAACAGGACATGAAAAATCGACCCATATGTACTGATAAGCTGATATTAGCAGCCTTATCCGTACTGAATGGAAGGATTCAACTCAACGGACCATGGACTGTCCGGACTGGTCTCATCAGTGCATGAAAAATGACCCATACGTACTGATAGGCTGATACGATCAACCATCCGTACTGCCTGGATGGACCATGGGCTGTCCAGACTGGTCCATCAGGACATGAAAATTCGACCTATATGTACTGATCCGCCTTATCCGTACTGAATGGAAGGATTTAACCCAACAGAACATGAACTCTCCGGACTGGTCCCATCAGTGCATGAAAAATGACCAATACATACTGTAAGGCTGATACGATCCACCATCCTTACTGCTTGGATGGACCAAGGGCTGTCCAGACTGGTCCATCATGACATGAAAAATTGACACATACGTACTGATAGGCTAATATTATCAGCCTTATCCGTACTGAATGGAGAGATTTAACTCAACTGACCATGGACTGTCCGGCCTTGTCCCATCAGTACATGAAAAATGACCCATACGTACTGATAGGCTTATACGATCAGCCATCCATACTGCCTGGATGGACGAAAGACTGTCTAGACTGGTCCAACAAGACATGAAAAATCGACCCATACGTACTGAATGGAAGGATTTAGCTCAGCGGAACATGGACTGTCCGGACTGGTCCAATCAGTATATGAAAAATGACCCATATGTAATGATAGGCTGATACGATCAACCATCCGTACTATCTGGATGGACCAAGGACTGTCCAGACTGGTCCATCAGAACATGAAAAATCGACCCGTACGTACTGATAGACTGATATGATCAGCCTTATCCATACTGAAAAGACGGATTTAACTCAACGGGACATGGACTGTCTGGACTGGTCCCAACAGTACATGAAAAATGACCCATACGTACTGATAGGCTGATACAATCAGCCAGATGTACTGCAAGGATAGACAAAGGACTGTCTAGACTGGTCCATCAGGACATGAAAAAATCGACCTTATCCATACTAAATGGAAGGATTTAAATCAACAGACCATGGACTGTCCGAAATTGTCCCATCATTACATGAAAAATTACCCATACGTACTGATAGGCTGATCTGACCAGCCATTTGTATTGCCTAGATGGACCAAGGACTGTCCAGACTGGTCCATCAGGACATGAAAAGTTGACACATACGTACTGATAAGTTGATATGATCAGCCTTATCCGTACTGAATGGAAGGATTTAACTCAACGGAACATTGACTGTCCGGACTGGTCCCATCAGTACATGAAAAATAACCCATATGTATTGATAGGCTGATACGATCAGCCATCCGTACTGCCTGGATGTACTGATAGGCTGATACGACCAGCCATCCGTACTGCCTCGATGGACCAATGACTGTCCAGACTGGTCCATCAGGACATGAAAAATCGACCCATACATACTGATAGGCTGATATGATCAGCCTCATCCGTACTGAATGGAAGGAATTAACTCAACGGACCATGGACTGTCCAGACTGGTCCCATCAGTACATGAAAATGGCCCATACGTACTGATAGGCTGATACGATCAACCATCTGTACTGCCTGGATGGACCAAAGACTGTCTAGACTAGTCTAACAAGACATGAAAAATCGACCCATACATACTGATAGGCTGATATGATCAGCCTTATCCATACTGAATGGAAGGATTTAACTCAACGGACCATGGACTATCCGAACTGGTCTCATCAAGACATGAAAAATGACCCATACGTACTGATAGGCTGATAAGATCAACCATCAATACTGCCTGAATGGACCAAGGACTGTCCAGACTTGTCTATCAGGACATGAAAAATCGACCCATACGTACTGATAGACTGATATGATCAGCCTTATCCATACTGAAAAGAAGGATTTAACTCATAGGGCCATGGACTGTCTTAACTGGTCCCATCAGTACATGAAAAAGTATTCATACGTACTGATAGGCTAATATGATCAGCCATCTGTACTGCATGGATAGACAAAGGACTGTGCAGACCGGTCCATCAGGACATGAAAAAATCGACCCATACGTACTGATAGGCTGATATTATCAGCCTTACCCGTACTGAATGGAAGGATTTAAATCAACGGACCATGGCCTGTCCGGAATGGTCCCATCAGTACATGAAAAAAGACCCATACGTACTGATAGGCTGATACGACCAGCCATCCGTACTGCCTAGATGGACCAATGACGGTCCAGACTGGTCCATCAGGACATGAAAAATCGACCGATACGTACTGATAGACTGATATGATCAGCCTTATCCGTACTGAATGGAAGTATTTAACTCAACGGACCATGGACTGTCTGGACTTGTCCCATTAGTACATTAAAAATGGGCCATACGTACTGATAGGCTGATACAATCAGCCATCCGTACTGCTTGGATGGACCAAGGACTGCCCAGACTTGTGTATCAGGACATGAAAAATCGACCCATACGTACTGATAGGCTGATATGATCAGCGTTATCCGTACTGAATGGAAGGATTTAACTCAACGGACAATGGACTGTCTGGACTTGTCCCATTAGTACATGAAAAATGGCCCATGCACTAGAAGAAAACATGTTTTTTCCTAGTGCAAGATTAGTCGGGAATCAGTAGCAAAATTGATTTGTACGACTATTTAGCGACTGATGTATGTTGTCGTAATAGTGCTCGTCGTTAAATTTTTGAGTCATCAATTAGTCGGTATTTACCGACTGATTTACTACTTATTAAACAGTCGCTAAAGAAGTCACTAAGCAGTCACTAATTGGTCGCTAAATTAGCGACTGATTAGTGACTGCTTAGTGACTTCATTAGCGACTTAACGTATTCAGTCGCTACATAGTCAGTAAACTTAGCGACCAATTGACAACTGAATAATGACTGATTTAGCGACTAATAGCTTAGTCGTTATATAGTCGGAGGATGTAACTACTATTTCCGACTGATTCAAGACTAATATAGCGACGAATTCACGACTGTTTAGTGACTGTTTAGCTACTGATTATTTAGAAAATTTGTTTTCAATATTTGGGTTCTATATATTTTTTACGTTTAATAATTGAAATTGGCATTTGAAAGTAATGAAAGAAGATATTGGAATTAAAAAGTGTTTCCAAACTTCAAACCCAAAAAAATAATACATATTTTGAAGATGAAACAACTCAACACTTAAGAGTTATTTCTATGTTCAAAACACCAAAAGAGAGTTTTAAGTATTCATAAAGTAGGATAAGTCTACAGAAAGCCTAAAGGCAACTAAACCTACTGAGGAGGAGGAGCAGATGATGCAGTCTCAGTGGCCATGAAATAAAGGAATCTCGGGTCAGTTGCAAGCAAATACTTCTTGACGAGGCTTAGCTCCGCCATCTCAGCCTGTTGAGCAGCTTCAGCCCGGGAACGGTCTTCCGTAGCCTTGGCAAAGAGAGAAGCTTGTTCCTGTATTTTTTTCAGCTTCTTCAAGCTTTTTTTGCATCTGTGTGAAAGAAGGGGACATGGTGGAGTCACTTGAGCTTCCCTGAAGCTTCTTCTTTAGGCTGCCAATACCAAAAAGCTGTCCTCTGTCACTACACAAAGTTGACTACAAAAAAAGAATAAAAATATTGAAAGATAGAGTCAGCCATTAGCAAATAATTAGCAAACCAAAAACATAATCAAATTCTATACTCTAAATCCAAAACTTAAAGATTGTCAATGCAATTTTTTTTTAAAAAAAAAACTGCACCTGAATAAAGAGGTTGTTATCCTCTTCAATGGATAACATTGGATGATGCCCATCTGAGATATCTGAGTTATCCTTCTCAAGGATAGCAGCCAACTTCGCTTCCTTGTTCTTCTTGTAGGCAGCAGCCACTTTTTCAGCCTTGAAACCTACAAAGGTTCCATCTGATTTTGTATGAGCCTTGATGAATACTTCACCAAAACTCACAGGTCTGCCCAATTCCACTGTCTGAAACCAAATGGAAGATAAAAAAACAGTTTAAAAAACTTAAAAAAACAAGCATATTAATCAGACAAAATAACATACAAAGGCTAAATTTATATTTAGGAGAGACAAACAGAACAGAACTCACCAGCTCTTGTTCAATTTGCAAATACGACTTCTGCCCCGAATTATGTTTGTGAATACCTAGACCGTTACGGTCTGACAATCGAGCTGCTGAAGTTGTGGAGCTCTTTGCCTTTGCTGCTTCAGTGTCCCAGTAAGCAGTCATTTCTGCCTATAGTGTATCTCCTATCCAATTCGGTTGCCCTCGAGAAGTCCTAACGGTGCTGACCATATCTTTCATACGAAGCTGACATATGGATTCAAAGTGTTCTTGAACAAAACCGGTCAACGCAGGATTCCAAGTGTGCGTTTTCTACAAAAGAAACAGAGAATAAAAGTGTTAGTCATCAAATACGAAAGAACTATACACAAAGCTCCTGAAGTTATGAAAACTTAAACAAAAAGAAAAGGTTACCGCGAATTCGAGGAAGAGTCGTTCTTGTCTTCGTCTAGGCACACGGGACCAGCTGTAGAAGGGCTTATCGAAATTGTTGGTGAAAATCTTGGTTATCTTACTGGTCAACTTGGACTTATCATAACCAAACCTACAAAGACATAAAAAGACAGATATTAGGATCAGTTTCAACTGAAGCAGATTACTAAAATACCAAACAAGCAAAGCAAAAAACAGAGACTTAATATTTTTCATCAGTTCTCACTTCATCATCCACACCAAAGACTTAATATTTTTTATCAGTTCTAAAATACCAACCAAGCAAAGCAAATAACCAGAACCTTAATATTAAGAAACATAAAAGTTATAAAGAAGAAATATAAATTGGAACTTATAACAAAGAAGCCTACAAAGTCAAACATGTTCATACGTGTTTAACTCATTATGTTTGGCTAATGATCATACGTACATATTCCACAACTCTAACAAAAAAAAAAACAGACATGTTCAAGTGGTATCAAAGTTAAAGAAAGCTTAACACTAGAACCAAACTCAAATATCAGAGCTTCAATTCAGAATTAAACAACTCGATCAAAACAGAGAATCACCAAACTCAAACAATCATAACAAACTAATCAATCATAACAACACCAATCACAATTAACAACGGCTTACCACGTTGTACCAGGCTCGAGGTTGCGAGAGAGGACTGTTGTATACTCCTCTCGGCCTGGCTGGGCTAGCAACGAGTTCAGAACAAGCATCAGGTCCTCAGAGAGATTCGGTTGAACCGGAGCTTCAACCTCTGCAAAATCAACGGGGTCTTATGCAGTATGAGATTTTTTTGCTTGAGAGCTGTGAAGCGATGGAGTTCGTTCACGTGGAGGCGATGGAGAGGCTTCAACTGGAGGCGATGGTGGTTGTCTCGCTTGAGTTTGAGGCATAGATGTAGCTTCACCGGGAGAAGCCTCTGCTGCTTGAGTTTTAGTCACCGGAGAAGGTCCAGAAGATGGGAACGTCACGCTCGGAAACAGTACCATCGGGGGTGGGTAATCCTTAACAGACGGGTGGGGATTCTTGGTGTTTACCGGTGGAACTGAAGCAGAAGCCGTCACCCTAGGAACAAACTCGTACTGGGTCGGTAAAGTACTTGGTCGCCTATGAAGCGTCGTATTTGGCTTGATGGTATTACGTTTCCTTTTGCCACCCATCGTCGAAGATAGCCTGAGTGAGAGGAGATGGATTTCGAGAGTGATAGAAGATGGAGATCGAGAGTGAGAGATGACGGAGATCGAGAGAGATAGAAGATGGAGATGGAGAGTGAGAGATGACGGAGATGGAGAGGAAAAGAAGATAGAGATCGAGACTGAGAGGAGAAAGAGGTTGAGAGTGATAGAAAGATTAGGGCTTTCACGGGCGCTTAAGTGATTGGGTTTCCCGGGTTGTGGGCGGTTAAGTGAAAAATTACCCAATTTTTTTAATGTAATTGGGTTTCCCGGGTTGTCATTTGGGTTTAGGCAGGTTTAGGATTTTTTTTTTTTTTTTAAATCACACAACTTATTGTCTCAATAACAATACATATTGCTTAAGTAATTGTCTCAATAATATTACATATTGCTTAAATAATTGTCTCAATAATATTACATATTATTTAATAGGGTTCTTCTTCATCTTCATCATCATCAGAAGATGATAAATTACACTGGAATTCATCATCTGGTTCTGCATCTGTCAGGTTGAAATCGAGATTTATAGGTTCCTCTCGAGCGTGTACCAAATGATCGACTTCTAGGTCTTCAATTGTAGTCATCGGAACAGCATCATCGTTTTCTTGTTGCAACATCACCGGGTTTTTTTCTTCATATTCTCCGGTTGTAACCAATCTCCTCAGATTCACTTTTAGGACATTTAACCATAATTGCTTTGGTTTCTTTACATATGGGTACAGAATGTAACAAACTTGATCTGCTTGTGACGCTGTGTAATATAAAATATCAATCAATATGCATACATATATTTATGATATGGAACAATATATATATATATATATATATATATATATTTACCTAGAATAAATGGGTCATGTTTGTAATATTTTCTCGATGAAAGAACATCTACGATACCGCCGTTGCTCCGTCGTGTACCTCTACCCATAACAGGGTCATACCATTTACACTTAAAAAGTGTGATTTTCAAATTGATTGTCCCCTCATACTCAATTTGTATGATATCGGTTAAGATCCCATAGTAATGTGTTTCATCAGATGCATTTGTATAACTCTCTCCTTTAACACATACTCCATAGTTACAAGTCGTTCGTCCTTCGCCATGCTTCTGTGTATGAAACAAATAGCCTCTTGTGAAATAGATGGGCCACAATTTTGCCTTATTCACAGGTCCATCCACTATATCTTGAACCCAAGGAGGAAAAGGATGTGTGTTGCTCCAGTAGCTAACCTGTGTAAATATATACATATATAAATATATTAATATAATAAAGAATGAAAAACAGTACCATACGTATATGTATAATTAATTACTAAGACATACATAATCTTTCACCCATATATGGTATTCATCAGCTCTCTTTGTAGAGATTTCTTTTTCGGGAAGGTCTGGATATTTTGCTTCAATATAGTTTTCGAACATCCTACATTAGACCAACACAAATATAACAAATCAAAGTAGGATATATTTAAAAATCACATAAGGTATGCAATTGTCTAATTATATACCTCTCAAATGGCTGAAAATAATCACAATTTCACAAAACATATGAATGTGCACATTGATAATCTTTGTCAGATAGCCAAAATTCTTGCATTTCTCCACTTGGACGACCTACATGAGTAAATATAGCAGGTACTCCTTCGACATGATATACGGGAACTTCACCTTCGTCAAATCTTGTGAACCTGCCCAAATAATGAAAAGAAAACATGTTACACATCAAAAGTGAACATATGAATAATATATATGCATTTACCTTGATTTCGTTTGTATATGGTCAGCAAAGTAGTGCTCTGAGAAATAAGCAATTTCCTGATTGATATATGCTTCAACTATCGATCCTGCTGCATATCTCTTGTTCTTCGCATTTGCTTTTAACTTTTTGAAATTTCTTTCAAAAAGATACATCCACCTATAATGGACGGGGCCTCCTAGTTCAGCTTCGTAGGGGAGATGTAAAGGCAAGTGCTCCATCACGTCAAAAAATGATGGTGGAAAGATCTTTTCCAAGTTGCAGATTATCAAAACAATATTCTGTTTAAGTTTTTTGAGGTGACTTTTTGCAAAGTTCTCGAGCAAAGGTCACGGAAAAATAAACCAACTCCTACAATATATATTCAAAATTCAAATCAATACTATAACAGAAATTATAACACACATTTCATAAAACAATAACTAACAAGTACCTGATAATGCAAGATGGACGTTTTGGTCTAAGAGTTCACGTTTATATTTACCTTCATCGGAGAGGTATTTTTGTACCGTCAGTACTGAGAAGTAAGGACTTTTGAACGGAAAGAGATTTAGTTGTGTTGATCGATTCAGACGTCGTATTGGCAGACCCTTAAATTGGAGTACAAAGTGTGTAACGTTATTTGAACAAGAAGCGGTCTTGTCCAGTGTGTAGGGAGGAAAAGGAGCTCCACCATTACTATCAACATGTAAATGTTCCCGATCACAGAAAAGTTCTAAATCCAATCTTGACTTGATTGTGTCTTTCGACTTTCCTTTCACACTCATAAGAGTATTCATGATGTTGTCAAAAAAATTATTCTCAATATGCATCACATCAAGATTGTGTCGAAGAATAAGGTCCCTCCAGTACGGCAGCTCCCAAAATATGCTTTCCTTGTGCCAATTATGATACTTCCCATAACCAGTTTTTTTCTTCTCGTGGCCATTTCCACCACAGTCCGATGTTTTGGGTGGATTGACACCTTTTAACCGCTCTGAATAAACTTGCTCACCAGTTAAAGATTCAGGTGGAAAATCATTTGAAGCGTCTTTTCCCTTTAAGAAGTTCTTTTTATTCTTCCTCAGTGGATGGCCATGAGGAAGAAATCTTTGATGACAATCAAACCAACAGGTCTTCCTTCCATTAGGCAGATAGAACACCTTTGTATCTTCCATGCAAATTGGACAAGACAACTTACCATGTGTCGTCCATCCTGATAGCATGCCATATGCTGGAAAGTCGCTTATCGTCCACAAGAGAACGGCTTTCAGATTAAAATTTTGATTCAAGGAGACATCGTATGCTTCGACTCCAGTAGACCATAAATCTTTCAACTCCGCAATCAGAGGTTTGAGGAAGATATCTAGACTAGCTCGCGGGTGATTTGGTCCAGAATTCAAAATTGTGAGAAATAAGTACTCTGTATTCATGCACATACCAGGGGGTAGATTATATGGAGTCAAAATCACTGGCCACAACGAATGATTATTAGACATCCCAAATGGATTGAATCCATCTGTACATAAGCCGAGGTAAACATTACGAGTTTCTTCAGCAAAACGAGGATGTAGATCTTGAAAGTGTTTCCATTCTGCCGCATCTGATGGGTGACACATTTCACCTCCTTTGTTTGGTGCTCTGCATGCCATCTCATTGCAGATGCAGTCTTCTTGCTTTGATACATTCTCTTCAATCTGTCAGCAATAGGTAGATACCACATACGACTATATGGTACTTTTGTTCTACGGCGTTCGTTTCTAGGCTTCCATCTTGGTGCATCACAAAATTGACACTTATCCCATCTTTCATCCTCTTTCCAAAAGATCATACAATTGTTAACACAAACATCAATTGTATAGTATGGGAGGCCTAAATTGCGCATCAATCTTTATGTCTCATAATGTGAACTGGTTGATTGGTTTCCAGCTGGTAAATAGTCTGTCAGCATTTGGCATACCGAATCCACACACTTTTCACTCATATTGTAATCTGCCTTATTTTGCAGGACTCGAGCAGCTAACGATAACTGCGAGTGACCTTCATGACAACCATCATACAAAGGATTGTTCGCTCCTTCTAATAAGTCGTAGAATTTCTTTGAATGATTGCATACCGGATCTACTATATTTTGATAACTATCATCATGTTGATAGTTATCATAACTCACATTATCACGAAATGCATCATTCACCATTTCTACACATTTATCTTCTACTAAATTACCAACTTCTTCACTACCACTTAAAGGCGTCGGATCAATATAACTCGTTCCTAATGCCATATCAATTTCTTCTCCATGTTTGTACCAAACATAATAGTCTCGCATAAATCATTTACTATATATATGTTTCAAAATTCTTTGACCCGGGAATAATTTTTCGTTTTTGCAACCACTGCAAGGTCAAAAGAACTTACCACCATTACTCTGCGTTAGGGATTGACTATTTGCAAAGGTCATGAATTGTTTTTACCCCCGCTATAAATTCTCCCGAGAAGTTCCCCGTTTCTTCCTCGATCCTCTTGTACATCCACTCCCGATAATTAGTATATTTATAATTACCGCCATTAATTGTATTAGTGAACGATTTTTTTTCTACTTTTTTCTTCTTTTTTTCTACTTTTTCTACTTTTTCAACTTTTTTTCTGCCTCAAACGATGTGAATGAGAAAGGTGTCGGTTACTTGTATATATACAAATTTTACCGACTGTTTTGCTACTGATGTACTACTGATTTTGCGAATAATATAATCAGTAGCAAAAAGCAGTTACACCAACCTCAAAACGATTTGCACGTGGTTTATACCTGTTTTTAGTGACTGATAGGCGACTGTTTTACTACCGAATTATTCAGTCACTAAACGGTCGCTAAATATGCGACTGATTACCGACGAAAGATTACCGACTTCATTTCAGTCACCACGTAGTCGTAAATTACTGACTATTATGCGATGCTTTTCCGTAGTCGTAACTTAACTACTACATAGCGACTGAATTTTTGGGGTCGTAAAGCAGTCGCTAATTAGTAGGTAAACAGTCGGCACTTTTAACTACTGCTACTGTAGTCGCAAAAAACAGTCGGGAAATTCATGTTTGCTTGTAGTGATACGTACTGATAGGCTGATACAATCAGCCATCCATACTGCTTGGATGGACCAAGGACTGTCCAAACTTGTGCATCAGGACATGAAAAATCGACCCATACGTATTGATAGGCTGATATTACCAGCCTTATCCGTATTGAATAGAATTATTTAACTCAACGGACCATGGACTATCCAGAATGGTCCCATCAAGACATGAAAAATGACCCATACCTACTGATAGGCTGATACGATTAGCCATCCATACTGGTTGGATGGACCAAGGACTGTCAAGACTGGTCCATAAGGACATGAAAAATCGACCCATACGTATTGATAGGCTGATATGATCATCCTTATCCGTACTGAATGGAAGGATTTAACTCAACGGACCATGGACTGTCCGGACTGGTCGGATCAGTGCATGCAAAATGACCCATACGTGGTGTAAGGCTGATACGATCAGCCATCCGTACTGCCTGAATGGACCAAGGACTTTCCAGGCTGGTCCATCAGGACATGAAAAATTGACACATACGTACTGATAGGCTGATATGATCAGCCTTATCCGTACTGAATGAAAGGATTTAACTCAACGGACCATGGACTGTCCGGACTGGTCCAATCATTACATGAAAAATGACCCATACGTACTGATAGGCTGATACGATCAGCCATCCGTACTGCCTGGATGGACCAAGGACTATCCAGACTTGTCCATCAGGACATGAAAAATCAACCCATACGTACTGATAGGCTGATATTAGCAGCCTTATCCGTACTGAATGGAAGGATTTAACTCAATGGACCATGGACTGTCTGGACTGGTCCCATCAGTACATGAAAAATGGCCCATACGTACTGATAGGCTGATACGATCAGCCATCCCTACTGCCTGGATGGACCAAAGACTGTCCACACTGGTCCATCAGGACATTAAAAATCGACACATACGTACTGATAGACAGATATGATCAGCCTTGTCCGTCCTGAAAAGAAGGATTTAACTCAACGGGCCATGGAATCTCTGGACTGGTCCCATCAGTACATGAAAAATGACCTATACTTACTGATAGGCTGGTACGAACAGCCATCTGTACTGCATGGATAAACAGAGGACTGTCCAGACTGGTCCATCAGGACATGAAAAAATCGACCCATGCGTACTGATAGGCTGATATTATCAGCCTTATCCAAACTAAATGGAATGATTTAATCAACAAACCATTGACTGTCCGGAATGGTCCCATCAGTACATGCAAAATGACCCATACGTACTGATAGGCTTATACGATCAACCATCCGTACTGCCTGGATGGACCAAGGATTGTCCAGACTGGTCCATCAGGACATGAAAAAAATGACCCATACGTACTGATAGGCTAGTATGATTAGCCTTATCCGTACTGAATGGAAGGATTTAACTCAACGGACCATGGACTGTCCGGACTGGTCCCATCAGTACATGAAAAATGACCCATATGTATTGATAGGCTAATACAATCAGCCATCTGTACTGCCTGGATGGACAAGGACTTTCCAGACTGGTCCATCAGAACATGAAAAATCGACCCATACATATTGATAGGCTGATATTATCACCCTTATCCATACTTATGGGAATGATTTAACTCAACGGACCATGAATTGTCCAGACTGGTCCCATCAATACATGAAAAATGGCCCATACGTACTGATAGGCTGATACAATCATCCATCCGTACTGCCTGGATGGACCAAGGACTGTCCAGACTTGTCCATCAGGACATGAAAAATCGACCCATACGTATTGATAGACTGATATTAGCAGCCTTATCCGTACTGAATGGAAGGATTTAACTCAATGGACTATGGACTGTCCGGACTGGTCCCACTAGTACATGAAAAATGGCCCATACGTACTGATAGGCTGATACGATCAGCCATCCGTACTGCCAGGATGGACCAAGGCCTGTCAAGACTGGTCCATCGGGACATGAAAAATCGACCCATATGTACTGATAGGCTGATACGATCAGCCATCCGTACTGCCTGGATGGACCAAGGCCTGTCCAGACTGGTCCATCAGGATATGAAAAATCGACCCATACGTACTGATAGGCTGATATGATCAGCCTTATCCATACTGAATGGAAGGATTTAACTCAACGGACCATGGACTATCCGAACTGGTCCCATCAAGACATGAAAAATGACCCATATGTACTGATAGGCTGATACGATTAACCATCCGTACTGCCTGGATGGACAAAGGACTTCCCAGACTGGTCCACCAGGACATGAAAAATCGACCCATACGTACTGATAGACGGATATGTTCAGCCTTATCCATACTGAAAAGAAGGATTTAACTCATAGGGCCATGGACTGTCTGGACTGATCCCATCAGTACATGAAAAATGACTCATACGTACTGATAGGCTGATACGATCAACCATCTGTACTGCATGGATAGACAAAGGACTGTGCAGACTGGTCCACCAGGACATGAAAAAATCGACCCATACGTACTGATAGGCTGATATTATCAGCCTTTCCCGTACTGAATGGAAGGATTTAAATCAACGGACCATGGACTGTTTGGACTGGTCCCATCAGTACATGAAAAATGACTCATACGTACTGATAGGCTGATACGATCAGCCATTTGTACTGCATGGATAGACAAAGAACTGTGCAGACTGGTCCATCTGGACATGAAAAAATCGACCCATACGTACTGATAGACTGATATTATCAGCCTTACCCATCCTGAAAAGAAGGATTTAACTCAACGGGCCATGGAATCTCTGGACTGGTCCCATCAGTACATGAAAAATGACCTATACTTACTGATAGGCTGGTACGAACAGCCATCTGTACTGCATGGATAAACAGAGGACTGTCCAGACTGGTCCATCAGGACATGAAAAAATCGACCCATGCGTACTGATAGGCTGATATTATCAGCCTTATCCAAACTAAATGGAATGATTTAATCAACAAACCATTGACTGTCCGGAATGGTCCCATCAGTACATGCAAAATGACCCATACGTACTGATAGGCTTATACGATCAACCATCCGTACTGCCTGGATGGACCAAGGATTGTCCAGACTGGTCCATCAGGACATGAAAAAATGACCCATACGTACTGATAGGCTAGTATGATCAGCCTTATCCGTACTGAATGGAAGGATTTAACTCAACGGACCATGGACTGTCCGGACTGGTCCCATCAGTACATGAAAAATGACCCATATGTATTGATAGGCTAATACAATCAGCCATCTGTACTGCCTGGATGGACAAGGACTTTCCAGACTGGTCCATCAGAACATGAAAAATCGACCCATACATATTGATAGGCTGATATTACCACCCTTATCCATACTTATGGGAATGATTTAACTCAACGGACCATGAATTGTCCAGACTGGTCCCATCAATACATAAAAAATGGCCCATACGTACTGATAGGCTGATACAATCATCCATCCGTACTGCCTGGATGGACCAAGGACTGTCCAGACTTGTCCATCAGGACATGAAAAATCGACCCATACGTATTGATAGACTGATATTAGCAGCCTTATCCGTACTGAATGGAAGGATTTAACTCAATGGACTATGGACTGTCCGGACTGGTCCCACTAGTACATGAAAAATGGCCCATACGTACTGATAGGCTGATACGATCAGCCATCCGTACTGCCAGGATGGACCAAGGCCTGTCAAGACTGGTCCATCGGGACATGAAAAATCGACCCATATGTACTGATAGGCTGATACGATCAGCCATCCGTACTGCCTGGATGGACCAAGGCCTGTCCAGACTGGTCCATCAGGATATGAAAAATCGACCCATACGTACTGATATGCTGATATGATCAGCCTTATCCATACTGAATGGAAGGATTTAACTCAACGGACCATGGACTATCCGAACTGGTCCCATCAAGACATGAAAAATGACCCATATGTACTGATAGGCTGATACGATTAACCATCCGTACTGCCTGGATGGACAAAGGACTTCCCAGACTGGTCCACCAGGACATGAAAAATCGACCCATACGTACTGATAGACGGATATGTTCAGCCTTATCCATACTGAAAAGAAGGATTTAACTCATAGGGCCATGGACTGTCTGGACTGATCCCATCAGTACATGAAAAATGACTCATACGTACTGATAGGCTGATACGTTCAACCATCTGTACTGCATGGATAGACAAAGGACTGTGCAGACTGGTCCACCAGGACATGAAAAAATCGACCCATACGTACTGATAGGCTGATATTATCAGCCTTTCCCGTACTGAATGGAAGGATTTAAATCAACGGACCATGGACTGTTTGGACTGGTCCCATCAGTACATGAAAAATGACTCATACGTACTGATAGGCTGATACGATCAGCCATTTGTACTGCATGGATAGACAAAGAACTGTGCAGACTGGTCCATCTGGACATGAAAAAATCGACCCATACGTACTGATAGACTGATATTATCAGCCTTACCCGTACTGAATGGAAGGATTTAACTCAACGGACCATGGACTGTCAGGACTGGTCCCATCAGTACATGAAAAATGACTCATACGTACTGATAGGCTGATACAATCAGCCATCTGTACTGCATGGATGTACCAAAGACTGTCTACACTGGTCCAACAGGACATGAAAAATTGACCTATACGTATTGATAGGCTGATATGATCAGCCTTATCCATATTGAATGGAAGGATTTAACACAACGGACCATGGACTATCTGAACTGGTCCCACCAAGACATTAAAAATGACCCATACGTACTGATAGGCTGATATGATCAGCCATCCATACTGCCTAGATGGACCAAAGACTGTCTAGACTGGTCCAACAGGACATGAAAAATTGACCCATACGTACGGATAGTCTGATATGATCAGCCTTATCAATACTGAATGGAAGGATTTAACTCAACGGACCATGGACTAACCGAACTGGTCCCATCAAGACATGAAAAATGACCCATACGTACTGATAGGCTGATACGATCAACCATCCGTACTGCCTGGATGGACCAAGGAATGTCCAGACTGGTCCATCAAAACATGAAAAATCGACCCATACGTACTGATAGACGGATATGATCAGCCTTATCCATACTGAAAAGAAGGATTTAACTCATAGGGCCATGGACTGTCTGGACTGGTCCCATCAGTACATGAAAAATGACTCATACGTAGTCATTTTTCATGTACTGATAGGCTGATACGATCAGCCATCTGTACTGCATGGATAGACAAAGGACTGTGCAGACTGGTCCATCAGGACATGATAAAATCGACCCATACGTACTGATAGGCTGTACGATCAGCCATTTGTACTGCATGGATAGACAAAGGACTGTGCAGACTGGTCCATCAGGATATGAAAAAATCAACCCATACGTACTGATAGACTGATATTATCAGCCTTACCCGTACTGAATGGAAGGATTTAACTCATCGGACCATGGACTGTCTGGACTGGTCCCATCAGTACATGAAAAATGACACATACGTACTGATAAGCTGATACGATCAGCCATCTGTACTGCATTGATAGACAAAGGACTATGCAGACTGGTCCATCAGGACATGAAAAAATCAACCCATACGTACTGATAGGCTGATATTATCAGCCTTACCCGTACTTAATGGAAGGATTTAAAACAACAGACCATGGACTGTCCGGAATGGTCCCATCCGTATTGAAAAATGACCCATACGTACTGATAGGCTGATACGACCAGCCATCCGTACTGCCTAGATGGACCAAGGACTGTCCAGACTAGTCCATCAGGACATGAAAAATCGACCCATACGTACTGATAGGCTGATATGATCAGCCTTATCCGTACTAAATTGTAGGATTTAACTCAACGGACCATGGACTGTCTGGACTTGTCCCATTAGTACATGAAAAATGGCCCATACGTACTGATAGGCTGATACAATCCGCCATCCGTACTGCCTGGATGGACCAAGGACTGTCCAGACTTGTCCATTAGGACATGAAAAATCGACCCATACGTACTGATAGACTGATATTAGCAGCCTTATCCGTATTGTATGGAAGGATTTAACTCAATGGACCATGGACTGTTCGGACTGGTCCCATTAGTACATGAAAATTGGCCCATACGTACTGATAGGCTGATACGATCAGCCATCCGTACGACCAGGATGGACCAAGGACTGTCCAGACTGGTCCATTAGGGCATGAACAATCGACCCATACATACTGATAGGCTAATATTACCAGCCTCATCCGTACTGAATGGAAGGAATTAACTCAACGGATCATGGACTGTCCGAACTGGTCCCATCAAGACATGAAAAATTACCCATATGTACTGATAGGCTGATACGATCAGCCATCCGTACTGCCTGGATGGACCAAGGACTGTCTAGACTGGTTCATCATGACATGAAAATCGACCCATACGTATTGATACGGTGATATTATCAGCCTTATCCGTACTGAATGGAAGGATTTAACTCAACGGACCATGGACTGTCCAGACTGGTGTCATCGGTACATGAAAAATGACCCATACGTACTGATAGGCTGATACGATCAGCCATCCGTACTGCCTGGATGGACCAAAGACTGTCTAGACTGGTCCAACAGGACATGAAAAATCGACCCATACATACTGATAAGGTGATATGGTAAGCCTTATCCATACTGAATGGAAGAATTTAACTCAACAGACCATGGACTATCTGAACTGGTCCCATCAAGACATGAAAAATGACCCATACGTACTGATAGGCTGATACGATCAGCCATTTGTACTGATAGGCTGATACGATCAGCCATCCGTACTGCCTGGATGGACCAAGTACTGTCCATACTGGTCCCTCAGGACATGAAAAATCGACCCATACGTATTAATAGGGTGATATTATCAGCCTTATCCGTACTGAATGGAAGGGTTTAACTCAACGGACCATGGACTGTCTGGACTGGTCCAATCAGTATGTGAAAAATGGCCCATACGTACTGATAGGCTGATACAATCAGCCATCCGTACTGCCTGGATGGACTAAGGACTGTCCAGACTTGTCCATAAGGACATGAATAATCGACCCATACGTACTGATAGACTGATATTACCAGCTTCATCCGTACTGAATGGAAGGAATTAACTCAACGGACCATGGACTGTCCGGACTGGTCCCATCAGTACATGAAAAATGACCCATACGTACTGATAGGCTGATACGATCAGCCATCCGTACTGCCTGGATGTACCAAAGACTGTCTAGACTGCTCCAACAGGACATGAAAAATCGACCTATACGTATTGATAGGCTGATATGATCAGCCTTATCCATACTGAATGGAAGGATTTAACTCAACGGACCATGGACTGTCTGGACTGGTCTCATCAGTACATGAAAAATGACCCATACGTACTGATAGGCTAATACAATCAGCCATCCGTACTGCCTGGATGGACCAAAGACTGTCTAGACTGGTCCAACAGGACATGAAAAATCGACCCATACATACTGATATGGTGATATGATAAGCCTTATCCATACTGAATGGAAGAATTTAACTCAACGGACCATGGACTATCTGAACTGGTCCCATCAAGACATGAAAAATGACCCATACGTACGGATAGGCTGATACAATCAGCCATCCGTACTGATAGGCTGATACGATCAGCCATCCGTACTGCCTGGATAGACCAAGGACTGTCCAGACTGGTCCCTCAGGACATGAAAAATCGACCCATACGTATTGATAGGGTGATATTATCAGCCTTATCCGTACTGAATGGAAGGATTTAACTCAACGGACCATGGACTCTCAGGACTGGTCCAATCAGTATATGAAAAATGACCCATATGTACTGATAGGTTGATACGATCAGCCATTCGGTCCGCCTGGATGGACCAAGGACTGTCCAAACTGGTCCAACAGGACATGAAAAATCGACCTATACGTATTGATAGGCTGATATGATCAGCCTTATCCATACTGAATGGAAAAATTTAACTCAACGGACCATGAACTGTCCAGACTGGTCCCATCAGTACATGAAAAATGACCCATACGTACTGATAAACTGATACGATCAGCCATCCGTACTGCCTAGATGGACCAAGGACTGTCCAGACTGGTCCATCAGGACATGAAAAATCGACCCATATGTACTGATAGACTGATATGATCAGCCTTATGCATACTGAAAAGAAGGATTTAACTCAACGGGCCATGGACTGTCTGGACTGGTCCCATCAGTACATGAAAAATACCTCATACGTACTGATAGGATGATACGATCAGCCATCTGTACTGCATGGATAGACAAAGGACTGTGCAGACTTGTCCATCAGGACATGAAAAAATCGACCCATACGTACTGATAGGCTGATATTATCAGCCTTACCCGTAGTGAATGGAAGGATTTAACTCAACGGACCAGACTGGTCCAATCACTATATGAAAAATGACCCATATGTACTGATAGGCTGATACGATCAGCCATCCGTACTGCCTGGATGGACCAAGGACTGTCTAGACTGGTCCATCATGACATGAAAATCCACCCATACGTATTGATACGGTGATATTATCAGCCTTATCCGTACTGAATGGAAGGAATTAACTCAACGGACCATGGACTTTCCGGACTGGTCCCATCAGTACATGAAAAATGACCCATACGTTCTGATAGGCTGATACGATCAGCCATCCGTACTGCCTGGATGGACCAAAGACTGTCTAGACTGGTCCAACAGGACATGAAAAATTGACCCATACATACTGATAGGGTGATATGATAAGCCTTATCCATACTGAATGGAAGAATTTAACTCAACGGACCATGGACTATCTGAACTGGTCCCATCAAGACATGAAAAATGACCCATACGTACTGATAGGCTGATACGATCAGCCATTCGTACTGATAGGCTGATACGATCAGCCATCCGTACTGCCTGGATGGACCAAGTACTGTCCATATTGGTCCCTCAGGACATGAAAAATCGACCCATACGTATTGATAGGGTGATATTATCAGCCTTATCCGTACTGAATGGAAGGATTTAACTCAACGGACCATGGACTGTCTGGACTGGTCCAATCAGTATACGAAAAATGGCCCATCCGTACTGCCTGGATGTACCAAAGACTGTCTAGACTGCTCCAACAGGACATGAAAAATCGACCTATACGTATTGATAGGCTGATATGATCAGCCTTATCCATACTGAATGGAAGGATTTAACTCAACGGACCATGGACTGTCCGGACTGGTCCCATCAGTACATGAAAAATTACCCATACGTACTGATAGGCTAATACGATCAGCCATCCGTACTGCCTGGATGGACCAAAGACTGTCTAGACTGGTCCAACAGGACATGAAAAATCGACCCATACATACTGATAGGGTGATATGATAAGCCTTATCCATACTGAAAGGAAGAATTTAACTCAACGGACCATGGACTATCTGAACTGGTCCCATCAAGACATGAAAAATAACCCATACGTACTGATAGGCTGATACGATCAGCCATCCGTACTGATAGGCTGATACGATCAGCCATCCGTACTGCCTAGATAGACCAAGGACTGTCCAGACTGGTCTCTCAGGACATGAAAAATCGACCCATAGGTATTGATAGGGTGATATTATCAACATGAAAAATTGACCCATATGTACTGATAGGCTGATACGATCACCAATTCGTACTGTGTGGATGGACCAAGGACTGTCCAGACTGGTCCAACAGGACATGAAAAATCGACCTATACGTATTGATAGGCTGATATGATCAGCCTTATCCATACTGAATGGAAAAATTTAACTCAACGGACCATGAACTGTCCAGACTGGTCCCACCAGTACATGAAAAGTGACCCATATGTACTGATAAACTGATACGATCAGCCATCCGTACTGCCTAGATGGACCAAGGACTGTCCAGACTGGTCCATCAGGACATGAAAAATCGACCCATACGTACTGATAGACTGATATGATCAGCCTTATGCATACTGAAAAGAAGGATTTAACTCAACGGGCCATGGACTGTCTGGACTGGTCCCATCAGTACATGAAAAATACCTCATACGTACTGATAGGCTGATACGATTAGCCATCTGTACTGCATGGATAGACAAAGGACTGTGCAGACTTGTCCATCAGGACATGAAAAAATCGACCCAAACGTACTGATAGGCTGATATTATCAGCCTTACCCGTACTGAATGGAAGGATTTAACTCAACAGACCATACTGGTCCAATCAGTATATGAAAAATGACCCATATGTACTGATAGGCTGATACGATCAGCCATCCGTACTGCCTGGATGTACCAAAGACTGTCCAGACTGGTCCATCATGACATGAAAATCGACCCATACGTATTGATACGGTGATATTATCAGCCTTATCCGTACTGAATGGAAGGATTTAACTCAACGGACCATGGACTGTCCGGACTGGTCCCATCAGTACATGAAAAATGACCCATACGTACTGATAGGCTGATACGATCAGCCATCCGTACTGCCTGGATGGACCAAAGACTGTCTAGACTGGTCCAACAGGACATGAAAAATCGACCCATACGTACTGATAGGCTGATATGATAAGCCTTATTCATACTGAATGGAAGAATTTAACTCAACGGACCATGGACTATCTGAACTGGTCCCATCAAGATATGAAAAATGACCCATACGTACTGATAGGCTGATACGATCAGCCATCCGTACTAATAGGCTGATACGATCAGCCATCCGTACTGCCTGGATGGACCAAGAACTGTCTAGACTGGTCCATCAGGACATGAAAAATCGACCTGTACGTATTGATAGGGTGATATTATCAGCCTTATCCGTACTGAATGGAAGGATTTAACTCAACGAACCATGGACTGTCTGGCCTGGTCCAATCAATATATGAAAAATGACCCATATGTACTGATAGGCTGATACGATCAGCCATCCGTACTGCCTGGATGGACAAAGGACTGTCTAGACTAGTCCATCAGGACATGAAAAATCGACTCATACGTACTGATAGACTCATATGATCAGCCTTATCCATACTGAAAAGAAGGATTTAACTCAACGGGCCATGGACTGTCTTGACTGGTCCCATCAGTACATGAAAAATGACTCATACGTACTGATAGGCTGATACGATCAGCCATCTGTCCTGCATGGATAGACAAAGGACTGTGTAGACTGGTCCATCAGGACATGAAAAAATCGACCCTTACGTACTGATAGGCTGATAATTTCAGCCTTACCCGTACTGAATGGAAGGATTTAAATCAACGGACCATGGACTGTCCGGAATGGTCCCATCAGTACATGAATAATGTGCAATACGTACTGATAGGCTGATGCGACCAGCCATCCGTACTGCCTAGATGGACCAAGGACTGTCCTGACTGGTCCATCAGGACATGAAAAATCGACCCATATGTACTGATAGGCTGATATTATCAGCCTTATCCATACTTATGGGAAGGATTTAACTCAACGGACCATGAACTCTCCAGACTGGTCCCATCAGTACATGAAAAATGACCCATACGTACTGATAAACTGATACGATCAGCCATCCGTACTGCCTGGATGGACCAAAGACTGTCCAGACTGGTCCATCAGGACATGAAAAATCAACCCATATGTACTGATAGACTGATATTAGTAGCCTTATCTTTACTGAATGGAAGGATTTAACTCAATGGACCATGGACTGCCCGGACTGGTCCCACTTAGTACATGAAAAATTGCCCATACGTACTTATAGGCTGATACGATCAGCCATCCATACTGCCAAGATGGACCAAGGACTGTCCAGACTGGTCCATCAGGACATAAAAAATCGACCCATACGTACTCATAGGCTGATATTATCATCCTCATTCGTACTGAATGGAAGGAATTAACTCAACGGACCATGGACTGTCCAGACTGGTCCCTTCAGTACAAGAAAAATGGCCCAAACGTACTGATAGGCTGATACGATCAGCCATCCGTACTGCCTGGATGGACCAAAGACTGTCTAGACTGGTCCAACATGACATGAAAAATCGACCCATACGTACTGATAGACTGATATGATAAGCCTTATCCATACTGAATGGAAGAATTTAACTCAACGGACCATGGACTATCTGAACTGGTCCCATCAAGACATGAAAAATGACACATACGTACTGATAGGCTGATACGATCAGCCATCCGTACTAATAGGCTGATAAGATCAGCCATCCGTACTGCCTGGATGGACCAAGGACTGTCCAGACTGGTCCATCAGGACATGAAAAATCGACCCATACGTATTGATAGGGTGATATTATCAGCCTTATCTGTACTGAATGGAAGGATTTAACTCAACGGACCATGGACTGTCTGGACTGGTCCAATCAGTATATGAAAATTGACCCATATGTACTGATAGGCTGATACGATCAGCCATCCGTACTGCCTGGATGGACAGGGGACTGTCCAGACTGGTCCATCAGGACATGAAAAATCGACCCATACGTCCTGATAGGCTGATAATATCAGCCTCATCCGTACTGAATGGAAGGAATCTACTCAACGAACCATGGACTGTCCGGACTGGTCCAATCAGTACATGAAAAATGACCCATACGTACTGATAGGCTGATACGATTAGCCATCCGTACTGCCTGGATGGACCAAAGACTGTCTAGACTGGTCCAGCAGGACATGAAAAATCGACCCATACGTACAGATAGGCTGATATGATAAGCCTTATCCATACTGAATGGAAAAATTTAACTCAACGGACCATGAACTGTCCAGACTGGTCCCATCAGTACATGAAAAATGACCCATACGTACTGATAAACTGATACGATAAGCCATACGTACTGCCTGGATGGACCAAGGACTGTCCAGACTGGTCCATCAGGACATGAAAAATTGACCCATACGTACTGATAGACTGATATGATCAGCCTTATGCATACTGAAAAGAAGGATTTAACTCAACGGGCCATGGACTGTCTGGACTAGTCCCATCAGTACATGAAAAATACCTCATACGTACTCATAGGCTGATACGATCAGCCATCTGTACTGCATGGATAGACAAAGGACTGTGCAGACTAGTCCATCAGGACATGAAAAAGTTGACCCATACGTACTGATACGCTGATATTATCAGCCTTACCCGTACTGAATGGAAGGATTTAAATCAATGGACCATGGACTGTCCGGAATGGTGCCATCAGTACATGAAAAATGACCCATACGTACTGATAGGCTGATACGACCAGCCATCCGTACTGCCTAGATGGACCAAGGACTGTCCAGACTGGTCCATCAGGACATGAAAAATCGACCCATATGTACTGATAGGCTGATATTATCATCCTTATCCATACTTATGGGAAGGATTTAACTCAATGGACCATGAACTGTCCAGACTGGTCCCATCAGTACATAAAAAATGACCCATACGTACTGATAAACTGATACGATCAGCCATCCGTACTGCCTGGATGGACCAAGGATTGTCGAGACTGGTCAATCAGGACATGAAAAATTGACCTATACGTACTGATAGGCTGATATTATCAGCCTCATTCGTACTAAATGGAAGGAATTAACTCAACGGACCATGGACTGTCAGGACTGGTCCCATCAGTACATGAAAAATGACCCACACATACTGATAGGATGATACGATCAGCCATCCATACTGCCTGGATGGACCAAAGACTGTCTAGAATGGTCAAACAGGACATGAAAAATCGACCCATACGTATTGATAGGCTGATCTGATCAGCCTTATCTATACTGAATGGAAGGATTTAACTCAACAGACCATGGACTATCCGAACTGGTCCCATCAAGACATGAAAAATGACCCATACATACTGATAGGCTGATACGATCAGCCATCCGTACTGCCTGTATGGACCAAGGACTGTCCAGACTGGTCAATCATGACATGAAAAATCGACCCATACGTATTGATAGGGTGATATTATCAGCCTTATCCGTACTGAAAGGAAGGATTTAACTCAACGGATCATGGACTGTCTGGACTGGTCCTATCAGTATATGAAAATGACCCATATGTTCTTATCGGCTGATACGATCAGCCATCCGTACTGCCTGGATGGACCAAGGAATGTCCAGACTGTTTATCAGGACATGAAAAATCGACCCATACGTACTGATAGGCTGATAATATCAGCCTCATCCGTTCTGAGTGGAAGGAATAAACTCAACGGACCATGGACTGTCCGGACTGGTCCCATCAGTACATGAAAAATGACCCATACGTACTGATAGACTGATACTGTAAGACCCGGTCCTGGCCCAAAGGACCCAACTAGGACCCGAAGCCTTACTTTACCTATTTATGTAAATTATGTTCATTTTAAAGGTTCCATAATTCTCTAAGTCATTTTCCAATCATATGAGGTTCAACTATGTCGATTCCTAAGTCTTT
Organism: Sinapis alba; assembly: GCA_012274485.2. Taxonomy (NCBI): domain Eukaryota; kingdom Viridiplantae; phylum Streptophyta; class Magnoliopsida; order Brassicales; family Brassicaceae; genus Sinapis; species Sinapis alba. Next base: position 25,876 of record MU105712.1, on the reverse strand, counting down.
TCAGATAAGAGAAATTGTATCTTTATTAAAATAAAAACTTGTGATCCAATACATAGATTCAGTTGCACAATAGGCTATCATAAGTTCAAGTGTTTATACTAACTAAACTATCCCACAACCCATAAATCCATCCACGGCTCAGGTCTTCATGGTTCCTTGGCCTTGCCACGGTCCTGGTCTGATCCTGAAAGCACATCATCACAGGACATATGTATGAGTACAATCCGATAACCTAACATACCAAACCTACATTGCATGGTTCGGTTCTTCTATTCTATACTCTATAATCTATCCATTCAATTCACAAGACACTCGGCCACACCCAGGACGTTCCTTAGGATGTCCTGGACCATCGCCCAACCCGCGGCCTGACTGGTTCCATGCGGACCATTCCCTTGTCCACACCAAACTACAATCGGCCATGGCTGGTTCCCAAATCTGACTTATCCAAATAAATTTCCAAAAACTAAATAAAATTCATGAAAATTCCCTAAAACTCCTAACTAAGAATGATCCATAATCAGAATCCAAAGAACCAGCCTCGATCCTATTGATCTCGGCCTAAACCGGCCAAATTGGCCATAACTGACCTTCAATGAATCAATTAGGTAAAACCTAATAAAACCCATGATAATTCATGATAAATCCCCACTAAGAGGAATCCATGGTCGGAATTCAATGAATCCCACCGGAGCATAGAGAACCCGACCAAGACCAGTCCGGCCTAATGCCAAGGACTAAGTTCCTGGACCGGCCAAAGCCTTGGTCCTGTCACTCCAGGATGAACACGCCATCCATATGAAGAATATACAAGAAGGGGAGGAAATCAAATAAGTAAATGGGAAGAAATGGGTCTGGAACCACCAAACCATCCACAGCCACACAGCATCAAGCCGCGGCCATAGCAGGATGGATCGGTCCATCCCACTCACCTTGGGCGTGCACTCTGGAGTGCTCAAGTCCTTCTCTAAATCCTTCTCCTTGCCTCTTGTTCCCATTCTCAGTCGATCTCCACTTCACACAGGCCAACTCTTGATCGGAATCCACCACCAAACTCACACGGCCAAGCCTTGATCGAATTCTCTCTCTCTCTCTTTGTTTCTCTCTGTCTCGATTTGAGCAGAGTTTTCCTTCGAGGAAATTGTGACAATTCTGGCCCCTAGGGTCTGTATTTATAGGCCAGAACCGACCCCCAACTGCCTGGTCGAACAGGCATGACTGGTTGGCCGAATGGGTGCAACTTGCACCATTCGCACCCCTTCGCCCAAACCGCCTCCAACTGCCCCATCTCTCCCTTATCCTCTTCGAGGGCAAGCTCCTGAGTCCTGTCCACTGCTCAGCCAACTCGTCCAAGACCCCAACTGGTCGGACCTCCCTTGGCCTCCAAGGCCGGCACCATAACCGCCCCTGACCCGAGTCCCATGACCAAGACTCAAACCCTTCACCCAGCTAAGGTGAGCTGGTTGTTAGCTGCCCCAGCTAAGTAATCTAGAGGTCCAGCTACCGGAGCTGACTTAGACTAGTGATCCAGCTGTTGTAGCTGACCTGGTCGAGTGTGAGCTGCACCGAGCTTGATCTGGCTGGCTGAACTAAATCCATACCTTGTCCAGCTGCCTTAGAACTCCTCCATCCTTTCCTCCTTTTCTTCCTCCGAATCTGGTTAAGTCTCAGCCTACTGAGGCCCTTAACCATCTGTTCCAGCCATGATACGCTTGTCCTTAGGTCATGTGACCTGACTGGTGCGTCTCCTCGTACCATGGCTGTGCCCGAAGGCCTTATCCAGATTCAGGGACATGACAAGTCTCCCCCACTTGAGATAGATTCGTCCTCGAATCTGACCCAAAACCTGTCTCCAATGCAAACTGACCATACCATTCTTTGAAGTCTTCTTTCATTCTTGCTTCGGTCTCCCAAGTCACTTGTTCTTGTCCGTTGCAATCCCAAACAACCTTGACCATCTGAATGGTCTTTCTCCTCATGGCTTTTTCCATCCTATCCACAATCCGAACCGGCCTTACCTCTAAGGTGAGGTTCGTGCCTAAGTCAGATGGAAGCTCTGGAACAACTATGTCTTGATCGGAAAGACATTTCCTCAGCTGTGAGACATGGAACACATTGTGGAATGCATCCATTTCTGTTGGTAGGTTCAGCTTGTAAGCCACGGCACCAACCCTCTCTATGATCTGGAAGGGACCCAAGTATCTGGGATCCAGCTTCCTCCGGCCAGATACCCTCTTCCTACCCTTGAAGGTAATCATCTTTAAGTACACCATGTCGCCAACCCCAAACTCTACATGCTTCCTTCTTCTATCCGCATAGGACTTATGGCGGTCATGTGCCTCTTTCATCCTGTCCCTTATCAACTTGATCTTCTCAGTGGTCTCCTCCACAATCTCAGGCCCTATCATGCTGCGCTCCCCCACTTGGGTCCAGCATAACGGTGTTCGGCAAGGTCGCCCATACAAGGCCTCATAGGGTGACATCCCTATGCTGGTGTGGTAGCTATTGTTGTAGGCAAATTCTACCAGGGGCAGATGTCTCTCCCAAGAATCTCCCCAATCCAGGACACACGCCCTAAGCATGTCCTCTAGTGTCTGGATGGTTCTTTCAGATTGACCATCTGTTTGTGGATGCTAAGACGTACTCATGTTCACTCTTGTTCCCAAGGCTTTTTGGAAAGCCTTCCAGAAATAAGAAGCAAACCGAGGGTCTCTGTCTGAAACAATACTAGCCGGCACTCCATGCAGATGTACTATTCCATCCATATAAACCCTCACCAACGGTTCCACACCATCAATCTTCTTGATTGGTATGAAATGTGCTGATTTGGTTAGATGATCCACCACCACCCAGACTGCATCCTTCTTGTTTCTGGTCGTGGGAAAACCAGACACAAAGTCCATGGTGATATGCTTCCACTTCCATTCTGGAATGGGTAGGTTCTGAAGTAACCCATTGGGCACTTGGTGCTCAGCCTTGACCAATTGACAAGTGGGGCACTTAGCCACCCATTCAGCCACATCAGTCTTCATTAGGACCCAATGGTAATACCTCTTGATGTCCTTGTACATCTTGTTCAAGCCAGGGTGCACAGAGAACTTAGACTTATGAGACTGACCCATAATTTTCTCCTTAAGTGCCCTCACGTTTGGAACACTGATCCTACCGTGGACCAAGATGGTCCCATTCTGTGCAATCTGGTACTCTGACTTATCATTCTGAGCAACCTTCTGAAGGTTCTCATCCAAGCCTTGTGCTTGCCTAATCCTGGTCAGCAGATCGGCCTGGTTCACTGCCTCTAAACCCAATGGTTCGTCCTCGCTTATCAAAGTGTGTAAATGTAATGACCGGACCATGCTTTCCAGTACATCTGCTTCCTTCTCAGCTGACACTTCAGCCCTTCTTCTACTCAAGGCATCATCCACTAGATTTGCCTTACCAGGATGGTAGGCAATCTCAAGATCGTAGTCGGCCACAAACTCCATCCATCTCCGTTGTCTCAAATTCAACTCAGGCTGAGTGAATATGTACTTGAGACTTTTGTGGTCGGTTAGGATCTGAACCTTGGCCCCATACAAATAGGATCGCCATATCTTCAGAGCAAACACTACTGCGGCCATTTCCAGGTCGTGGGTTGGGTAGTTACCCTCATGCTTCTTTAATTGCCTAGATGCACAGGCAATGACCTTTCCGTATTGAGTCAACACACATCCCAATCCAGTGATGGATACATCCGTGTATACCATATACGGTTGATCAGCCTCTGGCAAAACCAAGATAGGTGCATTTATCAACATCTCCTTCAAGGCAGAGAAACACTTCTCACACTCATCCGACCATACAAACTTCACATCCTTACCGGTTAGTTGTGTCATGGGCTGAGCCAAACTGGCAAACCCTTTGACAAACTTCCGGTAATATCCGGCCAAGCCTAGGAAGCTCCTAACCTCGGTGGCATTCTTAGGCCGTGGCCATCCTTGTATGGCCCTGATCTTCTCGGGGTCAACTGAGACTCCCTGCTCTGACACAATGTGTCCCAGGAAACCAACACTCCTTTGCCAAAAACTACACTTGCTCAGTTTGGCATAGAGTTGTTGTTCCCTCAACCGTCCCAGCACAGCCCGTAGATGCCTCTCATGGTCTTCCTTATTCTTGGAGTATACCAATATATCATCTATGAAGATGATTACAAATTCATCCAAGAAGTGACGGAAGATACCATTCATCATCTTCATGAATGCTGCTGGTGCATTGGTCAATCCGAATGGCATGACCACAAACTCATAGTGGCCGTACCTAGTTCGGAATGCCGTCTTCCTAATGTCGTTTGGTTCAATTGGGATCTGGTGATACCCGGAAGCCAAATATATCTTAGAAAACCACTGAGCACCCCTGAGCTGATCCAACAACTCATCTATCCGAGGTAATGGGTACTTGTTCTTCACAGTGACCCGGTTCAACCCTCGGTAGTCAATGCACAACCTGAAACTACCATCCTTCTTCTCCACAAAAAGGGCTGGTGCTCCCCATGGTGACACACTAGGTCGTATAAAACCTTTGTCCAGCAACTCTTCAAGTTGCTTCTTAAGCTCGGCCATCTCGGCAGGAGCCATTCTATAGGGACTTTTGGATAGTGGGGCCGTCCCTGGCTCCATCTCTATTATGAATGGGTCTGATCTATCAGGGGGAATGCCCTGTAAGGACCCAAACACATCATGGAACTCGCGAACCAGCGGTATTCCCTCCGGGTCACCACCCCCTACGACCTCCTTAGTGGCGATTGTGGCCAAATAAGCCTCACAACCCTTCCTCAGCATCCTATCCACATGGATCGCTGACACCACCAAGCATCAAGAGGCCGGACGTATACCTTGGAACCTGATCGGAGACCCACACCCACTCTCAAACAGCACACGCCCCCGGTGACAGTCAAGAGTGGCCTGATTCTTTCCCAGCCAATCCATACCTAGTATCACCTCGTGATTCTTTAGGTGGACTACCACAAGATCCACAGGCATGACCCTGTCTTGGATCACCACTGGGACGTCCTGAATCACCCCTAATGAACTCATAACCTGTCCCCCAGCCGCGTTCACTACCCCAGGACAATCCCCCGTTCCCAACTGGAACAACCCCTTTCCGAGCATCCCTGGACTCACAAAGCTATGTGTAGCTCCAGTATCGAAAAGTACGTGTGTTTCCACACCACCAATATTTAGGGTCCCAGTGATTGCTTGGAATGGTCCAGCCTTGTCCTCATCTTTAGACAACTCATACACTCGGGTGTTGAGGTCTGTCCACGGTTATGTTCTGGCCGACTAGCCTCTCCTCGGCTCTTGGTAGGCCCGGATGAAAGCTTAGGGCAGTCCTTACGGAGATGTCCCTTCCTACCACAGTAGTGGCACGACCTAGTATCACCACCAGCTCCTTGCTCCTGCCTGGGACAGTCCCGAGCTGAGTGGTCCATCTGGCCACAACGGAGGCAAGCTCCCATTGCCCTCCAGCACTCACCTCCATGTTGTCTCCCACACTTAGGGCATGCAGACCTACCACTTGAAGGCCTTCCTTCCTCGGCCTGGTCCCTTTTCCTCTTCCGGTCACTGCCACCACCAGTGGTAGTCGCGTGGCTCCGGATCCTTAGCTTGGCTTCCTCAGCTAGGTTGGTCTCTAACATGGCCATCCTTTCTACCAGCTCAGATACTGTGTGGAAAGTGCGGACAGAACAGTAGGTTCGTAGCTCCACCCTAAGGCCTCTAATGAACCGGCGAANCAGAACAGTAGGTTCGTAGCTCCACCCTAAGGCCTCTAATGAACCGGCGAACCTGTACTGATTCATCCTCCAGTTCCTTACCCACATAGCGCCTGAGGCGGTTGAACTCCTCCTCGTACTCCCTAACCGTCCTGCGACCCTGGACCAGGTCCAAGAACTTAGCCTCCAAACGATCCCAAGCCTCAGCCGGGAAGTACTTGTGGTTGAACTCAACCACAAAGTCGGAGAAGCGCTCAATGTTACCATTGGTACGCTTGTCCAATGCCAACCACCAGTTGTGAGCATCGCCTTCCAGGAAGTGAACCGCTATGTCCTTTTGATACTCCTCTGGGCATCGAGTTGAATTGAAGTTGCGGACCAGCCTGCTTCTCCATTCATCAGCCTCCAATGGGTCAACACTTCCAGCAAAGTGTTTGGTGCCCATCTTAGCTATGTGTTCAAGCAGCTTTAGGTAATCCATCATCCTAACCGCCCTAGGTGGTGGATCAAGCTCTACCACCTCGGCCACCTGTTCCACACGTCGTCCAGGTAGGGGAATTGCCGTCGGATTGGTTCCCGTTTGACCCACAGACAAGTTCACCAAAGGCGTGAACACCTGGGTCAAAGCTACCATCTGGGTGCCCATAGCTTTCATAGCTTCCAGCACATCCTTCATGGACGGCTCAGTAGCTGGGTTGTCTAACCCCGCAGTCACATTACCCACAATCTCCCTACACCCATCCTGGTGACCAGCATTGGAGGACTCGCCTTCGTCCTCCAGCTCCCTTTGCCGTTGTCCATCAGCTCCATCAGCTGGCCCCAACTCTTGGTCCAGCCGAGTTCCAGCTGCATCCATGCGAACCTCAGTTGGGTTGAGATGAGCAATTGGTAGTCCGGCTCCCATATCAGCCCCATCCGGTTGGATAGGTGCTTGGGCGATTGGGTTAGCCCCATCCGCCTCCAACTGTCCGGAACCACCAGCTGCCTCCCTGCCCTTCCGGGACGTTTTTTACTTCTTTGTACCCTTGGGTTCAATTCAATACTCAAAGTTAGCACATATATGTGTGAATATGAAACACATGCAATCGCTAAGCCTGACACACAATCAATTCAGACCTTACCATGAGACCCAGCCGGATGTGTGGTGATTTCCCATAACCCATAACAATCCTAGAATAACCTCCGCTCTGATACCAACTTGTAAGACCCGGTCCTGGCCCAAAGGACCCAACTAGGACCCGAAGCCTTACTTTACCTATTTATGTAAATTTTGTTCATTTTAAAGGTTCCATAATTCTCTAAGTCATTTTCCAATCATATGAGGTTCAACTATGTCGATTCCTAAGTCTTTTCAGATAAGAGAAATTGTATCTTTATTAAAATAAAAACTTGTGATACAATACATAGATTCAGTTGCACAATAGGCTATCATAAGTTCAAGTGTTTATACTAACTAAACTATCCCACAACCCACACATCCATCCACGGATCAGGTCTTCATGGTTCCTTGGCCTTGCCACGGTCCTGGTCTGATCCTGAAAGCACATCATCACAAGACATACGTATGAGTACAATCCGATAACCTAAGATACCAAACCTACATTGCATGGTTCGGTTCTTCTATTCTATACTCTATAATCTATCCATTCAATCCACAAGACACTTGGCCACACCCAGGACGTTCCTTAGGATGTCCTGGACCATCGCCCAACCCGCGGCCTGACTGGTTCCATGCGGACCATTCCCTTGTCCACACCAAACTACAATCGGCCATGGCTGGTTCCCAAATCTGACTTATCCAAATAAATTCCCAAAAACTAAATAAAATCCATGAAAATTCCCTAAAAATCCTAACTAAGAATGATCCATAATAAGAATCCAAAGAACCGGCCTCAATCCTATTGATCTTGGCCTCAACCGGCCAAATTGGCCATAACTGACCTTCAATGAATCAATTAGGTAAAACCTAATAAAACCCATGATAATTCATGATAAATCCCCACTAAGAGGAATCCATGGTCGGAATTCAATGAATCCAACCGGAGCATACAGAACCCGACCAAAACCAGTCCGGCCTAAGGCCAAGGACTAAGTTCCTGGACCGGCCAAAGCCTTGGTCCAGTCACTCAAGAATGAACACGCTATCCATATGAAGAATATACAAGAAGGGGAGGAAATCAAATAAGTAAATGGGAAGAAATGGGTCTGGAACCACCAAACCATCCACAGCCACACAGCATCAAGCCGCGGCCATAGCAGGATGGATCGGTCCATCCCACTCACCTTGGGCGTGCGCTCTGGAGTGCTCAAGCCCTTCTCTAAATCCTTCTCCTTGCCTCTTGTTCCCATTCTCAGTCGATCTCCACTTCACACAGGCCAACTCTTGATCGGAATCCACCACCAAACTCACACGGCCAAGCCTTGATTGAATTCTCTCTCTCTCTTTGTTTCTCTCTGTCTCGATTTGGGCAGAGTTTTCCTTCGAGGAAATTGTGGCAATTCTGGACCCCTAGGGTCTGTATTTATAGGCCAGAACCAACCCCCAACTGCCTGGTCGAACAGGCACGACTGGTTGGCCGAATGGGTGCAACTTGCACCATTCGCACCCCTTCGCCCAAACCGCCACTAACTGCCCCATCTCTCCCTTATCCTCTTCGAGGGCAAGCTCCTGAGTCCTGTCTACTGCTCAGCCAACTCGTCCAAGACCCCAACTGGTCGGACCTCCCTTGGCCTCCCAGGCCGGCACCATAACCGCCCCTGACCCGAGTCCCATGACCAAGACTCAAACCCTTCACCCAGCTAAGGTGAGCTGGTTGTTAGCTGCCCCAGCTAAGTGAGCTAGAGGTCCACCTACCGGAGATGACTTAGACTAGTGATCCAGCTGTTGTAGCTGACCTGGTCGAGTGTGAGCTGCACCGAGCTTGATCTGGCTGGCTGAACTAAATCCATACCTTGTCCAGCTGCCTTAGAACTCCTCCATCCTTTCCTCCTTTGCTTCCTCCGAATCTGGTTAAGTCTCAGCCTATTGAGGCCCTTAACCATCTGTTCCAGCCATGATACGCTTGTCCTTAGGTCATGTGACCTGACTGGTGCGTTTCCTCGTACCATGGCTGTGCCCGAAGGCCTTATCCAGATTCAGGGACATGACAGATACGATCAGCTATATGTACTGCCTGGATGGACCAAAGACTGTCTAGACTGGTCCAACAGGACATGAAAAATCGACCCATATGTACTGGTAGGCTAATATGATAAGCCTTATCCATACTGAATGGAAGAATTTAACTCAACGGACCATGGACTATCTGAACTGGTCCCATCAAGACATGAAAAATGACCCATACATACTGATAGGCTGATACGATCAGCCATTCGTACTGATAGCCTGATACGATCAGCCATTCGTACTGATAGGCTGATAAGATCAGCCATCCGTACTGCCTGGATGGACCAAGGACTGTCCAGACTGGTCAATCAAGACTTGAAAAATCGACCCATACATATTGATAGGGTGATATTATCAGCCTTATCCGTACTGAATGGAAGGATTTAACTCAACGGACCATGGACTGTCTGGACTGGTCCAATCAGTATATGAAAAATGACCCATATCTACTTATAGGCTTATATGATCAGCCATCCGTACTGCCTGGATGGACCAAGGACTATCCAGACTGGTCCATCAGGACATGAAAAATCGACCCATACGTACTGATAGGCTGATAATATCAGCCTCATCCGTACTGAATGGAAGGAATTAACTCAACGACCATGGACTGTCCGAACTGGTCCCATCAGTACATGAAAAATGACCCATACGTAGTGATAGGCTGATACGATCAGCCATCCGTACTGCCTGGATGGACCAAAGACTGTCTAGACTGGTCCAACAGGACATGAAAAATCGACCCATACGTACATATAGGCTTATATGATAAGGGCATCCACAATGGTGGATCCATGTGGGATCCTTAAAAAAAAGTTTTTTTTTTTTTTTGATTTTTTTTTTCAGATTTTTTTAAAAAAAAAAAAGAAAAAAAAATTAACCAATCGCATGTCGCCACGTGTCATAAACAGTGTAAGGACCGATCCTTATTTAGAGATTTTAAGGATCGAATCCTTAAGTTTTAGTGGGGTCCACTGATTATTTAATTATTTTTTTGCTAAGGACTCCCCTTAAGGACCCCTTGTTGCGGGTGCTCTAAGCCTTATCCATACTGAAAGGAAGAATTTAACTCAACGGACCATGAACTGTCCAGACTGGTCCCATCAATACATGAAAATGACCCATACGTACTGATAAACTGATACGATCAGCCATCCGTACTGCCTGGATGGACCAAGGACTGTCCAGACTGTCCCATCAGGACATGAAAAATCGACCCATACGTACTGATTGGCTGATAATATCAGCCTCATCCGTAGTGAATGGAAGGAATTAACTCAACGGACCATGGACTGTCCTGACTGGTCCCATCAGTACATGAAAAATGACCCATACGTAGTGATAGGCTGATAAGATCAGCCATCCGTACTGCCTGGATGGACCAAAGACTGTCTACACTGGTCCAACATGACATGAAAAATCGACCCATACGTATTGATAGGCTAATATGATCAGCCTTATCCATACGGAATGGAAGGATTTAACTCAACGGACCATGGACTATCCGAACTGGTCCCATCAAGACATGAAAAATGACCCATATGTACCGATAGGCTGATACGATCAGCCATCTGTACTGCCTGGATGGACCAAGGACTGTCCAGACTTGTCCATCATGACATGAAAAATCGACCCATATGTATTGATAGGGTGATATCATCAGCCTTATCCATACTGAATGAAAGGATTTAATTCAATGGCCCATGGACTGTCCGGACTGGTCCCAATAGTACATGAAAAATGGCCCATACGTACTGATAGGCTAATACGATCATCCATCCATACTTTCAGGATGGACCAAGGACTGTCAAGACTGGTCCATCAGGACATGAAAAATCGACCCATACGTACAAATAGGCTGATATTATCAGCCTCATCCGTACTGAATGGAAGGAATTAACTCAACGTACCATGGACTGTCCGGACTGGTCCAATCAGTACATGAAAAATGACCCATACATACTGATAGGCTGATACGATCAGCCATCCGTACTGCCTAGATGGACCAAGGACTGTCCAGACTGGTCCATCAGGACATGAAAAATCGACCCATACGTATTGATAGGGCTGATACGATCAGCCATATCCATACTGAATGGAAGGATTTAACTCAACATACCATGGACTGTCCGGACGGGTCCCATCAGTACATGAAAAACGACCCATATGTATTGATAGGCTGATACGATCAGCCATCCGTACTGCCTGGTTGGACAAGGACTTTCCAGACTGGTCCACCAGGACATGAAAAATCGACCATGGACTATACAGACTAGTCCCATCAAGACATGAAAAATGACCCATACATACTGATAGGCTGATACGATCAGCCATCCGTACTGCCTGGATGGACCAAGGACTGACCAGACTGGTCCAGAGGACATGAAAATTCGACCCATACATATTCATAGGCTGATATGATCACCCTTATCTGTACTGAATGGAAGGCTTTAATTCAATGGACCATGGACTATTCAAACTGGTCCCATTAGTACATGAAAAATGACCCATACGTACTGATAGGCTGATACGATCAGCCAACCGTACTGCCTCGATGGACCAAAGACTGTCTAGGCTGGTCCAACATGACATGAAAAATCGACCCATATGTACTGATAGGCTGATATGATCAGCCTTATCCACACTGAATGGAAGGATTTAACTCAACGAACCATGGACTATCCGAACTGGTCCCATCAAGACATGAAAAATGACCCATACGTACTGATAGGCTGATACAATCAGCCATTTGTACTGCCTGGATGGACCAAGGACTATCCAGACTGGTCCATCAGGACATGAAAAATTGACCCATACGTATTGATAGGGTGATAATATCAGCCTTATCCGTACTGAATGGAAAGATTTAACTCAACGGACCATGGACTGTCTAGACTTGTCCAATCAGTATATGAAAAATGACCCATATGTACTGATAGGCTGATGCGATCAGCAATCCGTACTGCCTGGATGGACCAAGGACTGTCCAGACTGGTCCATCAGGACATGAAAAATCGATTCATACGTACTGATAGACTGATAAGATCAGCCTTATCCACACTGAAAAGAAGGATTTAACTCAACCGGCCATGGACTGTCTGGACTGGTCCCATCAGTACATGAATAATGACTCATACGTACTGATAGGCTGATAGGATCAGCCATCTGTACTGCATGGATAGACAAAGGACTGTCCAGACTGGTCCATAAAGACATGAAAAATCGACCCATACGTACTGATAGGCTGATATTGTCAGCCTTACCCGTACTGAATGGAAGGATTTAAATCAACAGACCAAGGACTGTCCGGAATGGTCCCATCAGTACATAAAAAGTGACCCATACGTACTGATAGGCTGATACGACCAGCCATCCGTACTGCCTAGATGGACCAACGACTGTCCAGACTGGTCCATCAGGACATGAAAAATTGACCCATACGTACTGATAGGCTGATATGATCATCCATATACGTACTGAATTGAAGGATTTAACTCAATGGACCATGGACAGTCCGCACTTGTCCCATCAGTACATGAAAAATGACCCATACGTACTGATAGGCTGATACGATCAGCCATGCGTACTGCCTGGATAGACCAAGGACTGTCCAGACTTGTCCATCAGAACATGAAAAATCGACCCATACATACTGATAGACTGCTATTAGCAGCCTTATCCGTACTGAATGGAAGGATTTAACTAAATGGACCATGGACTGTCTGGACTGGTCCAATTAGTACATCAAAAATGGCCCATACGTACTGATAGGTTGATACTATCAGCCATCCGTACTGACAAGATGGACCAAGGACTGTCCAGACTGGTCCATCAAGACATGAAAAATCGACCCATGCGTATTGATCAGCTGGTATTATCAGCCTCATCCGTACTTAATGGAAGAAATTAACTCAACGGACCATGGACTGTCAGGACTGGTCCAATCAGTACATGAAAAACAACCCATACGTACTGATAGGCTGATATGATCAGCCATCTGTACTGCCTGGATGGACCAAAGACTGTCTAGACTGGTCCAAGACGACATGAAAAATGGACCCATACGTACTGATAGGCTGATATGATCAGCCTTATCCATACTGAATGGAAGGATTTAACTCAACGGACCATGGACTATCTGAACTGGTCCCATCAAGACATGAAAAAACACCCATACGTACTGATAGGCAGATACGATCAGCCATCCGTACTGCCTGGATGGACCAAGGACTGTCCAGACTGGTCCATTAGGACATGAAATATTGACCCATACGTATTGATAGATTGATATGATCAGCCTTATCCATACTGAAAAGAAGGATTTAACTCAATGGGCCATGGACTGTCTGGACTAGTCCCATCAGTACAAAAAAATGACCCATACGTACTGATAGGCTGATACGATCAGCCATCCGTACTGCATGGATGGACCAAGGACTGTCCAGACTGGTCCATCAGGACATGAAAAATTGACACATATGTACTGATAGGCTGTTATTATCTGGCTTATCTGTACTGAATGGAGAGATTTAACTAGACTGACCATGGACTGTCCGGACTTATCTTATCAGTACATGAAAAATGACCCATACGTTTTGATAGGCTGATACGATCAGCCATCCGTACTGCCTGGATGGACCAAGGACTGTCCAGAATTGTCCATCGAGACATGAAAAAATGACCTATATGTACAGATAGGCTGATATGATCAGCCTTATCCGTACTGAATGGAAGGATTTAACTCAACGGACCATGGACTGTCCGGACTGGTCCCATCAGTACATGAAAAATGACCCATACGTACTGATAGGCTGATACGATCAGCCATCCGTACTGCCTGGATGGACCAAGGACTGTCCAGACTGGTCCATCAGGACATGAAAAATCAAACCATACATACTGATAAGCTGATATTAGCAGCCTTATCCGTACTGAATTAAATGATTAAACTCAATGGACCATGGACTGTCCGGACTTGTCCCATCAGTACATGATAGGCTGATACGATCAGCCATTTGTACTTCCTGGATGAACCAAGGACTGTCCAGACTGGTCAAACAGGCCATGAAACATCGACCTATATGTATTGATAGGCTGATATGATGAGCCTTATCCGTACTAAATGGAAGAAATTAACTCAACGGACCATGGACTGTCCGGACTGGTCCCATCAGTACATGAAAAATGACCCATACGTACTGTTAGGCTGATACGATAAGCCATCCGTACTGCCTGGATGGACCAAGGACTTTCTAGACTTGTCCATCAGGACATGAAAAATTGACACATATGCACTGATAGGTTGATATTATCATCCTTATCTGTACTGAATGGAGAGATTTAACTCAGCTGACCATGGACTGTCCGAACTTGTCCCGTCAGTACATGAAAAATGACTCATACGTACTGATAGGCTGATACGATCAGCCATCCGTGCCTGCTTGGATGGACCAAGGACTGTCAACACTTCTCCAACAGGACATGAAAAATTGACCCATACGTACTGATAAGCTGATATGATCAGCCTTATCCATACTGAATGGAAGGATTTAACTCAACGGACCATGGACTATCCGAACTGGTCTCATAAGGACATGAAAAATGACCCATACGTACTGATAGGCTGATTTGATCAGCCATCTATACTGCATGGATTGACAAAGGACTGTCCAGAATGGTCCATCAGGACATGAAAAATTGACCCACACGTACTGATAGGCTGATATTAGCAGCCTTATCCGTACTGAATGGAAGGATTTAACTCAATGGACCATGGACTGTCTGGACTGGTTCAACCAGTACATGAAAAATGACCCATACGTACTAATAGCTGATACGATCAGCCATTCGTACTGCCTGGATGGACCAAGGACTGTCGAGACTGGTCCATCAGGACATGAAATATCGACCCATACGTACTGATAGACTGATATGATCAACCTTATCCGTCTTGAAAAGAAGGATATAACTCAACGAGCCATGGACTGTCTTGACAGGTCCCATCAGTACATGAAAAATGACCCATACATACTGATAGGCTGATACGATCAGCCATTTGTACTACATGGATAGACAAAGGACTGTCCAGACTGGTCCATCAGTACATGAAAAAATCGACCCATGCGTACTGATAGGCTGATATTATCAGGCTTATCCGTACTGAATGGAAGGAATAAAATCAACGGACCTTGGACTGTCCAGAATGGTCCATCAGTACATGAAGAATGACCCATACGTACGGATAGGCTGATACAATCAGTCATCCGTACTGCCTGGATAGACCAGGGACTGTCAAGACTGGTCCATCAGGACATGAAAAATTGACACATACGTACTGAGAGGTTGTTATTATCTACCTTATTCGTACTGAATGGAGAGATTTAACTCAACTGACCATGGACTCTCCGGACTTGTCCCATCAGTGCATGAAAAATGACCAAAACGTATTGATAGGATGTTACGATCACCCATCAGTACTGCCTGGATGGACCAAGGACTGTCCAGAATGGTCCATCAGGACATGAAAGATCGACCTATATGTACTGTTAGGCTGATACGATCAGCCATCCATACTGCCTGGATGGACCAGGGACTGTCCAGACTTGCCCATCAGGACATGAAAAATCGACCAATACGTACTGAAAGGCTGATATTACCAGCCTTATCCGTACTGAATGGAATTATTTAACTCAATGGACCATGGACTGTCCGGACTTGTCCCATCAGTACATGAAAAATGATCCATACGTAGTGATAGGCTGATATGATGAGCCATCCGTACTGATAGGCTGATACGATCAGCCATCTGTACTGCCTGGATGGACCAAGGACTGTCCAGAATGATCCATCAGGACATAAAAAATCGACCTTTATGTACTGATAGGCTGATATGATCAACATTATCCGTACTGAATGGAAGGATTTAACTCAATGGACCATGGACTGTCCGGACTGGTCCCATCACGACAAGAAAAATGACCCATACGTACTAATAGGCTGATACGATCAGCCATCCATACTGCATGGATGGACCAAGGACTGTCCAGACTTGTCCATCTGGACATGAAAAATCGACCCATACGTACTGATAGACTGATATTACCAGCCTTATATGTACTGAATGGAAGGACTGAACTCAACGGACCATGGACAGTTTGGACTGGTCCAATCAATACATGAAAAATGACCCATATGTAGTGGTAGGCTGATACGATCAGCCATCCATACTGCCTGCATGGACCAAGGACTGTCCAGACTGGACCATCAAGACATGAAAAATAGACCCATACGTAGCGATAGACTGATATGATCAGCCTTATCCGTCATGAAAAGAAGGGTTTAACTCAACGGGCCATGGACTGTCTGGACTGGTCCCATCAGTAAATGAAAAATGATCCATACGTACTGATAGGCTGATATGATCAGCCATCTGTACTGCATGGATAGACAAAGGACTGTCCAGACTGGTCCATCAGGACATGAAAAAATTGACCCATGCATACTGATAGGCTGATATTATCAGCCTTATCCATACTGAATGGAAGGATTTAAATCAACAGACCATAGACTGTCCGGAATGGTCCCATCAGTACATAAAAAATGACCTATACGTAGTGATAGGCTGATACGATCAGCCATCCGTACTGCCTGGATGGAGCAAAGATTGTCAAGGCTGGTCCATCAGGACATGAAAAATTGACCCATACGTACTGATATGCTGATATGATCAGCCTTATCCGTACTGAATGGAAGGATTTAACTCAACAGACCATGGACTGTCTGGACTGGTCCCATCAGTACATGAAAAATGACCCATACGTACTGTAAGGCTGATACGATCAGCCATCCGTACTGCCTGGATGGACCAAGGACTGTCCAGACTGGTCCATCAGGACATGAAAAATTGACACATACGTACTGATAGGCTGTTATTATCTACCTTATCCGTACTGAATGGAGAGATTTAACTCAACTGACCATGGACTGTCCGGACTTGTCCCATCAGTGCATGAAAAATGACCCATACGTAGTGATAGGTTGATATGATCATCCTTATACGTACTGAATGGAAGGATTTAACTCAACGGACCATGGACTGTCCGCACTTGTCCCATCAGTACATGAAAAATGACACATACGGACTGATACGCTAAAAACGATCAGCCATCCGTACAGCCTCGATGGACCAAGGACTGTCCAGACTTGTCCAACAGGACATGAAAATCGACCCATACGTACTGATAGGCTGATATGATCAGCCTTATCCGTACTGAATGGAAGGATTTAACTCAACGGACCACGGACTATCCGAACTGGTCCCATCAAGACATGAAAAATGACCCATACGTACTGATAGGCTGATATGATCAGCCATCCGTACTGCCTGGATGGACCAAGGACTGTCCCGACTGGTCCATCAGGACATGAAAAATCGACCCATACGTAATGATAAGGTGATATTACTAACCTTACCTGAACTGAATTGAAGGATTGAACTCAACGGACCATGGACAGTCCGGACTGGTCCAATCAATACATGAAAAATGACCCATATGTACTGATAGGCTGATACGATCAGCCATCCATACTGCCTGGATGGACAAAGGACTGTCCAGACAGGACCATCAGGACATGAAAAATAGACCCATACGTAGTGATAGACTGATATGATCAGCCTTATCCGTCCTGAAAAGAAGGGTTTAACTCAACGGGCCATGGACTGTCTGGACTGGTCCCATCAGTACATGAAAAATGACCCATACGTACTGATAGGCTGATACGATCAGCCATCTGTACGGCATGGATAGACAAAGGATTGTCCAGACTGGTCCATCAGGACATGAAAAAATGGACCCATGCGTACTGATAGGCTGATATTATCAGCCTTATCCGTACTGAATGGAAGGATTTAAATCAACGGACCATGGACTGTCCGGAATGGTCCCATCAGTACATAAAAAATGACCCATACGTAGTGATAGGTTGATACGATCAGCCATCCGTACTGCCTGGATAGACCAAGGACTGTCAAGACTGGTCCATCAGGACATGAAAAATTGACCCATACGTACTGATAGGCTGATATGATCAACCTTATCCGTACTGATTGGAAGGATTTAACTCAACAGACCATGGACTGTCTGGACTGGTCCCATAAGTACATGAAAAATGACCCATATGTATTGTAAGGATAATACGATCAGCCATCCGTACTGCCTAGATGGACCAAGGACTGTCCAGACTGGTCCATAAGGACATGAAAATTTGACCCATGCGTACTGATATGCTGATATGGTCAGCCTTATCCATACTGATTGGAAGGATTCAACTCAACAGACCATGGGCTGTCCGGACTGGTCGGATCAGTGCATGAAAAATGACCCATACGTACTGTAAGGCTGATACGATCAGCCATCCGTACTGCCTGGATGGACCAAGGACTGTCCAGAATGGTCCATCAGGACATGAAAAATCGAACCATATGTACTGATAGGGTGATATTATCAGCCTTATCCGTACTGAATGGAAGGATTTAACTGAACGGACCATGAACAGTCCGGACTGGTTCAATCAGTACATGAAAAATGACCCATATGTACTGATAGGGTGATACGATCAGCCATCCATACTGACTGGATGGACCAAGGACTGTCCAGACTGGTCCATCAGGACATGAAAAATCGACCCATACGTACTGATAGACTGATATGATCAACCTTATCCGTCTTGAAAAGAAGGATTTAACTCAACGGGCCATGGACTGTCTGGACTGGTCCCATCAGTACATGAAAAATGACCCATACGTATTGATAGGGTAATACGATCAGCTATCTGTACTGCATGGATAGACAAAGGACTGTCCAGACTGGTCCATAAGGACATGAAAATTCGACCCATACGTACTGATAGGCTGATATTAGCAGCCTTATCCATACTGAATGGAAGGATTTAACTCAATGGACCATGGACTGTCTGGACTGGTCCCATCAGTACATGAAAAATGGCCCATACGTCATGATAGGCTGATACGATCAGCCATTCGTACTGCCTGGGTGGACCAAGGACTGTCCAGACTGGTCCATCAGGACATGAAAAATTGACCCATACATACTGATAGGCTGATATGATCAGCCTTATCCGTCTTGAAAAGAAGGATTTAACTCAATGGGCCATGGACTGTCTGGACTGGTCCCATCAGTACATGAAAAATGACCCATACGTATTGATAGGCTGATACGATCAGCTATATGTACTGCATGGATAGACAAAGGACTGGCCAGACTGGTCCATAAGGACATGAAAATTTGACCCATCTGTACTGATAGGCTGATATTAGCAGCCTTATCCGTACTGAATGGAAGGATTTAACTCAATGGACCATGGACTGTCTGGACTTGTCCCATCAGTACATGAAAAATGACCCATATGTTTTGATAGGCTGATACGATCTGTAAGACCCGAACCCGGCCTTCTAGGCCGCGGTCGATGCCTCACATCGCTCGGTCCACACACTGACCAAACCTCTCAATTTTTCAACCTTTCCTTTTATAGTTTGCCCTTAAGGCGAAGGTTTACTTAGCTCTTAGCTAAAGACTATCTTAGTTATTCTCTGGCTTAGATCCTTTCAACTTATGCACAGCGGAATATTATCTACTTAACCATTGGACTAACTCCAATCTAATACTGGTCCGGTCGAATCACCTCAGCTAATGGTTAGTACACTCAACTACCAGCTAGCTCAAAGGTCGATCCTACCTAAACCAAGTCACACAAGTCCTGAGGTTCCATTCCCCTAACCATGCTATCTAGATCTAAGCAACCAATTGGTAGATCTTACCTTTGCCACATCCACGGAGCTTGTTAGCTCATCGGTACCAGCTGGCTTAGCTGTTAAGCTAGCTCATCCAGCTAGCTGAGCTGAATCAATTCACATGAGGTTCCATCTCTTCCAGCTGAACTAGCTGCGAGGTAGCTTCTCCCAGCTCCCCGTCCACTTGTACATCTTCCTTATACCTGTATAAACCCTTCCCCTTGGAACTTAGTCATTCAGCCAACCATCCCCACAGACCAAGTACCTTTGGGAAGTCTTCAGCTACAAAAACAACCTCAAGCAAACATGCTCCAAAAATTAATTAAAATTCATGAAAACTCCTGATAATTCCCCACTAAGAGATCCCCATAATCAGAATCCAATGAGTCGACCCAGACCATATGGATTCTGATCATGATCAGTCCATTCAGTCAAATTTGACATCATCAAATCAATTCCGAAAACTAATTAAAATTCATGATAATTCATGATAAACCACCACTAAGAGATTACCAAAAGGGTTTCCCCAAATTCGGCCAATATAATATAGATCTCAGCCATGATCAGTCCGGCCAAGGGCCAAGGACTATGTTCCTGAACCGGCCAAGGCTTTGGTTCAGTGCCTCCATGTATTAGGAGTATGCTCCTCTGGAGTCAAGTCCTCTCATGGAATAATAATTCTCATCATATCCCAAGTAAATCAACCAACCACCCCACATGACTCAGAACTGATGAGTCTTCACACTTACCTAACCGGCCATGGAACCATGTCCCAATGGAACCGATTAATCTTGCTCTTACAACCGGTGCATCCTTTGGTCAATCAGATCAGACACCTTGATCCATCATCTATGGATCAGGTCGTCTATCCTTGCCCATGATCAGATCACACACGGCCTTCCTTGTATAAACACACCGGCTCCATAATTGTGGTCCACGCCCATAAGTACTAGCCTTGCTCATCTCCTTTGCTTGCTGTCGGTTCCAAACGAATTGAACCTTGCACTCCCCATGGTTCTCCTTATACTAGGAATCCCATGTGACTCCTCAATGGGCCGGATCAATGGTTCACACCATGATCAAACCCAACACAATCCATGATTCATCATGGATCACTATTCAATGAATATCATCTAACTATCATCCCACATGGATGAGTTAGATCAGCAATGATCCGCCCCTTCTCTCAGGGTCCTGGATCCTTAGTTTACATCACAATATATGGTCTTCAATGGGCGTGCCATACCTGGCCTTAACCACACCACAAGAGACAGCAATATAACAAGAAAGTAATCATAAACATGTTACCTTATCAATGATGTTTGTAGATCTTGTGCCATCCCTTATCAAGTGCGGCCTTGATCTTCCAGAGTACACCTCCATCAAGTCTTATCACATACCTCCAGTATTGATAAGATCCAATCAAGGGTCGCACCAAAGTTCCCATCCATGGAACTCCCATGAAACCAGTTTCTGCACTGCATCCACCTTCAAGGCTGTCTTGGCCTTTGAGAGTGGAGTCCGGTCTTCTCCCTTCTATCCTTACAATTTGCATGTGTTCCCAGGACACATAGGAAGCCTAGGACGTGTCCATCAATGATCAAATACCACCCAAGGGTCGTGCATCACTCCCCCCTTTGTTGCTCATGAAACTGCCTTTCTACACACATCTGCCTTCAAGGCTATCTCAGCCATTGGAATTGAATTCCGGTCCTCCATATTATCTCCAGGCTATTTGCGTGTGTTCAATGGATGTAGAGTAAGCCCAGGGTGTAAGCCCCGATCCTGGTCCAAAGGACCCAACTAGGACCCGAAGCCGTACCAAACTATTCATGTAATTTTTGTTCACATTTAAGGTCCAATATTTCTCTAAGTCATTTTTCAATCATATGAGGTTCAAACATTTTGATTCCTAAGTCAATTCAGATAAGAGAAATTGTATCGTTATTAATATAAAACTTGTGATCCAATACATAGATTCAGTTGCACAGTAGGCTATCATAAGTTTATGTGTTCATACTAACTATACTATCCCACAACCCACACATCCATCCACGGCTCAGGTCGTCATGGTTCCTTGGCCTTGCCACGGTCCTGCTCTGATCCTGAAAGCAACATCATCACAAGACATATGTATGAGTACAATCCGATACCCTAACATACCAAGTCTACATTGCATGGTTCGGTTCACCTATTCTATGCACTATATCCTATCCATTCTATTCACAAGGCACACGACCACCCCCACGACATTCCCCAGGACGTCCTGGACCACTATCCAACACGCGGCCTGACTGGTTCCATGTGGACCATTCCCTTTGTCCACACCAAACCACAATCGACCATGGCTGGTTCCCAAATCTGACCTATCCAAATAAACTCCCAAAAACTAAATAAAATTCATGACAACTTCCTATAAATACTAACTAAGAATAAACCATAATCAGAATCCAAAGAACCGGCCTCGATCCTATTGATCTCGGCCTCAATCGGCCAAATTAGCCATAACTGACCATCCATGAATCAATTAGGTAAAACCTAATAAAACCCATGATAATTCATGATAAATCCCCACTAAGAGGAACCCATGGTCGGAATTCAAAGAATCCCACCGGAGCATACAGAACTCGACCAAGACCAGTCCGGCCTAAGGCCAAGGACTATGTTCCTGGACCGGCCAAAGCCTTGGTCCAGTCACACTAGGATGAAATCGCCATCCATATAAAGAATATACAAGAACGGAAGGAAATCAAATAAGAAAATTGGAAGAAATGGGTCTGGAACCACCAAACCAACCACAGCCACACAGCATCATGCCGTGGCCATGGCAGGATGGATCGGTCCATCCCACTCACCTTGGGCGTGCGCTCTGGAGTGCTCAAGCCCCTCTCCAATTCCTTATCCCTGCCTCTGGTTCCCATCCTCAATCGATCTCCACTCTACACAAGCCAACTCCTGATCGGAATCAATCACCAACACACACAGCCAAGCCTTGATCTCTCTCTCTATCTCTCTCTCTCTTTCTTTCTTTCTCTCTGTCACGATTTTGGCAGAGCTTTCCTTAGGGAAAATTGTGTCAATTCTGCACCCCTAGGGTCTATATTTAAAGGCCAGAACCGACCCCCAACTGCCTGGGCGAACAGGCATGACTTGTTGGCCGAATGGGTGCAACTTGCTCCATTCGCACCCCTTCGCCCCAACTGCCTCCAACCACCCCTTCTCTCCCTTATCATGTTCGATTGCCAGCTCCAGGGTCCTGTCCACTGCTCAGCCAACCTGTCCAAGATCCCAACTGGTCGGACCACCCTTGGCCACCCAGGCCGGCACCATAACCGCCCCTGACCCGGGTCCCTTGACTAAGACCCAAACCCTTCACCCAGCTGAGGTGAGCTGGTTGCTAACTGCCCCAGCTAAGTGAGCTAGTGGTCCAGCTACCAGAGCTGACTTAGTCTAGTGGTCCAGCTGCTGTAGCTGACCTGGTTGAGTGTGAGCTGCACCGAACTGCCCCGGGCTTGATCTAGCTGGCTGAACTAGGTCCATACCTTGTCCAACTTTTCCTCCCTTGCCTTCCTTCGATTCTGGTTAAGTCTCAGCCTACTGAGGCCCTTAACCATCCGTTCCAGCCATGGTACGTTTGTTCTTAGGTCATGTGACCTGACTGGTGCGTCTACTCGTACCATGGCTGTGCCCGTAGGCGTTATCCAGATTCATGGACATGACACAGGGCGTGGCAAACAATAATCAAAACCCATCAGAGGTTCGTTCTCCACTCCCCTCTTGATTGCCCTCTAAACTGCCTCTTTGCTGCCTTCACACCACTCCTGGTCTTGGATGTTGAGTCCGACCATCTCAATGTTTTTCTCTGATTTTCTTTGTGTTTCAGGGTGAAGAAGGAAGCCCTGTCGTGCCTGCAAACCCACGGCCTTCACTGAACAATCATCCTTACCAGATTCACCCAAACAAGCAATATCAGCCTTGTTAATGGCTGGTCTCTCTTTCCCTTTCTCCTCTTGTCTCTCTGGAGTTTTCTCTGTGTCTCCTATGAATAATCATTGCAATTTTCGTGCCCAGGGTCCCATATATATAGAAGAAGGCGTGGGTAACTGTCCTGGCCGAATGGGTGCCATTTGGTAGGCTAAGGGGTACCTCTTGCTCCCTTTGCACCCCATCGACCATAACTGCCTCCCTTGCCATCCCTTGGCCAGTAACTGTCCCCTGGCAGATCCCCCACGTGCCTAGACCCAATCCCCAGCCCCTGGACCGAGCATATGGACCACCTGATCCATTGCACCAATGGCCGGACCACACTGCCTATCCACCTGACCCGACCACAGCCCGGACTGGTCCAACTGCCCAGGACCCTAACACTACTCCCAGCTGAGATGAGCTGACTGCTAGCTGCCTCAGATGGGTGAGCTAGTCCACCAGCTCCAGTGAGCTGACTTACACTGTGTGAGCTACCTCCAAGCTCCACCTAGCTGGTTGAGCTTCATCCGGACCTTGTCCATCTACCAGATTACTTGTCCAGCTCCTTTTAGCTTACCTCTTCCTTGTTTTGGTTAAGTCTCAGCTTCCTGAATCCCTTGAACTTACTTCAAGGCCATGACTGTGACACCCCCGATCGTAGATGACCGGAAATGACACGGTCGATGCTCCCTGAAAGCTGACCCGAGGTTCCCGAATACTTCCGAGTTCCTTGAACTAGCAATCTGAGAACATCGACGCTCCTATCGGATATCACTTAAGGCTTTTCAACCCGACCAAGCAATACCCGATAGTTAGTTCGTCCCGGACAAGGACTAATATCATATGGAACCCATACTTTATAAAATCTTTATTCATTCAAAATTATCTTACAAAAATGTTATAGGTCGACCTTAAAATTATCGGAAAACAAGCTTTATACAAAAGCTATATACAAAACATCTTTGCAAGGATAATAAATCTACCGATGGCTAATGATGTTCCTTCCCGTACTAGATTAAGGTCTCCCGCCTACTGGTAACCTGCATCACAATTGAGTCATGAGTAACTAGTTTACTCAGTGAGTCTAATCCCACACCCCCAACATATATCAATAATATCCCGAGCAATGAACTCCATTTGTATGCAGTGGAAATATATTCCATAACTATTAAATATATATAAGGCTTTTCGTTCCATCAATGTGAATCATATCTTAAACATCACTTCCACGATACCCGCCATTCACTCATACTTATAATATGTATATATATATATATAAATATATACTAAACCCGGAAAACCACTAAGGCTAACCGAGCCTAGCGGGAAAATAATTATAACTATCATCTCCATCAGATATTCCAATATCGAACATCTAACGCTGCATGCAGTTACACGGCCTCCCGGGTGCGACCCCATCATCGTGTCTTCGTGACCTTGTTCCATATCGCATGACCAATTCACGGTAATGCGGGATTCGGGAGAGGGAGTATACAATAAGGCTTCACATGATTCATACTTATATACTTAATCATATACTTATATATTAGTACTTGAGAACAAGTACTAAGGCTCGGGATAAACCTCAAATAATAATTCATAATATTTCTTAAGTGTTTACATAAGTAAAAACCTCATATTCAATTATAGATTAAGAGATATTGCTTATTAATCAACCATATTCAGTATGCAATCATGCATACTCATTCATAACTTATTCATCATCTATCTAGACTCACCATTGAATCTATGAGATTGGCTAAGGAAGAGTAGACTTGAGCTCAAGCTAATGACACTCCACTTGACTCCTGATTCAGGACAACCAGAAGGATCCGGCTGATCCTACCACTGACCTCAACCATCACAACAACTGATGGCCTAAGAACTCAGATGATCCTCCCCT
This sequence comes from Sinapis alba, assembly GCA_012274485.2. Lineage (NCBI taxonomy): Eukaryota > Viridiplantae > Streptophyta > Magnoliopsida > Brassicales > Brassicaceae > Sinapis > Sinapis alba. Next base: position 282 of record MU105712.1, on the reverse strand, counting down.
TTAAACTGAACTTGCGACTGAACTGTTTTAAAAACAGAAATCAAAATTGGTTCTTAAAAAAAACAGAACATAGTCTAGGGTTTTCTCTGGATACTTAACCTTCTGATCTTCTATACAGCAAGGAGATAAGCTAGAGGATGGAAGAAAATTGTCCAAGATGTTTTCTGATTTTTCTCTAATTTTTCTCTCAGTTTTTCTCTTCTTTCTCACTGATTTTCTCTGAAAATATTTCTCTTGTTTTCTTGTGGTAATGGACGACCAAGCAGGTGGAGAGAGAGTTAA
>MU105711.1:329925-353637 GCA_012274485.2 Sinapis alba | reverse complement strand
CTTCTTTCTCCATTGTAATGAGCTCTGTTATGAGCTGAACTCTTCTTCCTTAGTGAATTGTCAGGATTGATCTGGCTCCGGATGTAGACACCATCACACCGATGGGTTGAACCGGGTTAACAAATTTTATGTGTCTCTGTTCTATCTCGTTTTTCATGTTAAACACAAACAAACGAGTGAGAGAGGTTGAGAGTTACACGATCACAAACCTTCCTTCTTAAACTTGTTATTTCCATGAGTGATAGATTTAGAGAGCTAGATGTTGCAACAAGTGGTATTCCGCAGAGAGCTTGTTGTGTAACAGAGAAGCAAAGTGAGTGAGTGAGTGAGTGAGTGAGCCGGAGAGAGGGAGAGAGATAAAGATCCGAGGTGGTGGTGCAGAGCTGGATTCGTGGGTCAATCCGCCGTGCTTGACCAAGCAGGTTGATTATTTTCTTTTAATCAAAATTTTGATCCACATGATCCATGAAAAAAATATATATATCCGCATATGTTTTGCTCAAATTTACAGGTTGTATAAATTTTAATAAAATAATTATTTTAATTATATAGTAATTATTTTTTGAAAATAATATAAATTATATATTTATAATAAAATTATATAATTTTAAAAATATTTTATATTGTTTTTACGAAATATTTTTTATTTACAATTTTTACGGATTAATAAGTACCCACAATTTAAATTTGGTCGATTTGTATTTGTTCCGCTTAAAATTGACTCAACTAGCATCCGCAATTGTATGTTAAATTTTTTAAATTGGCTGATCTGTATTTACTTTCCTATAAGTTAAATAAGACAAAATCCGCGAACTAAGATTTAAATTTCCAACTCTAGGAATTGTGTTGCTTGAAAGAGGAGGAAGTAAAAAAGTTATAGACAATATAATACAAATATTTTTTTTACATTTATAATAGGACGAAGATTTAAAAACTAGCAAAATATCAATAAAATTGATATTTTGTTGATAAAGAAGACTTCACAAAGAAAAACATTTTTAAAATTTATTTAATTTAATCTAATCTAATGTTGCTTCAACTCATTTTTATTATGATATTTGTGCTATATAGTTTCAATATTATATATATGTATCATTTTAACTATCTAATTAATAAATTTAAGTTGATAAAAATTATATTTTATTCTATCCATTTTTTTCTTTTCCGTTTTGAGTTACCCCATTGTTCATTTATTATATATTTTTATTATTATAAAGAGAATTATTTTGACATTTTAAAATATTGTTTTATGAAATTATATCTATTTTAAATTTAATAAAAGTAATTTGATTTTATAAATAGTGGAACTATTAACTAAATAAGTATTAACTATCTAAATATAACTATTTAGTGTATACATAGATTTTAATTATTTAAAAAAAAAATTGTGAACACATATCATATTTTAATAGATGGATCAAATGAGGTGACAAAACTACGAATAGTCATCCTAGGATGGAATTCTCATGATTTCTGAGATATTTTTAATGAAATATAAATATTTTTGTATATATATTTAAGAAACTTAGTTTGAGAACTCCCTATCAGAATTTATCTAAATATGTAAGTATATCTTTCAAGAAAATTTCCAAATCCTTTAGTTAGTTTGTAATTTTGCTTTTGTTTACATTTTTAACAAATTGGTGGTAGTTAGGTCAAACGTGTGTTAACATCCTTTTAAATTTCTAATCAAGTTTCTAAAAGTTATACATTTGTTATAAATTTTCAATTAGTGATCTATTAGAAAACGGATTTCTAAGAAAGTTAGCTCTTTATACAATCATGGGAATAATTAAACTATCATCTTATATATTAAAACAGAAGTCATAACCTTGATTCATGTGTGATTTTTTTAAAAATGGACATTTACTAGAAATCAATTATTTTTCATTTATTACTAATAATATGATTTAATAATATCATTCATAATATCTTTTGATATCTTTTGATCACAATATCTTTTGATATTTTTTCATTTTAAATATAAATATATATTTTTAAAAGTTCTAACAAACATGTTTAAAAGAATATAATAAGATCTTAATTTTCAAACTTATATGTAAATATTTTTTACTAATTTCGAAATTAGTTATGAAATAATATTATAGATTTATATTTTTTAAAATTAAAAATATAAATTATATCATATTTTATTTATTATATAATCACAATCAATTCATATTAAAAATATTTTAATAATATATATATATATATTAAAAATTATAAAAAATATTTTGAAAAATATTTTAACAGTATCTTAATTTTCAAAGAGTTTATGTAAATATTTAAACTAATTTTGTAATTAAAAATTAACTATTTTTATGCATAAATATATATTCAGTCATCGTTTATAAAATGAAAAATATATTTTTATATTTTAAAATAATAACAATTCATGTTAAAATAAAATTATTATATTGAACTAAATATGATACAGTTATATTAAATTTATAAAATTTATTTTCATAAATATAAAATATTTATTCTAAAATATAATACAATGACAGAACGGTTTAACATTCACAAACTATATAATACATGTATAGAAATTGACATATCTTAGAATTTTGTATATATAATAATATATTATCTAAAATGAATAAACGTAAAAAATCATTGCTAAAAGGAAATTTGGCTTGAAGATCGGCGGGTCAGAATTGAGCATAAATTTAATACAAACTAATTTCAAATATGTTATTTCATGCATATATTAATTTTTTCAATAACTAAATGCAAATACAATAAGATAAATATATATTAAAAATAATAAATAAATATAAATATATATATATATATATATATATATATGCTATTTGTTAAATACTTAGATAATTTATTTTTTGAAACAAAAAAACAAAGCAAATATTAATGTTTAATTAGTACTTTATATTTATAATCTAAGATATATAAGTTTAATTTTTTGTTAATTTAGATTTTTTGAAATGTTACAATATCTTTAGAAGTGATAATATTTTTATATTTTACCAAATTAGATGTAAAAAGTTCATCAGTTCAATAATCAAATACTATTTCAACAAACAAAATATATAAAAGAAGATACAAATATATGTTACACTTTGAAATTATTAATTTGATGAAAACCAATAAAATTGAATCACATACTAATGTTTGAAATATTTGAAAAATCGATATACATATTTAAATATATCCCATTCTTGAAATAAAAACAAAATATCTATTTAAATAAAAATGAAAGTTAACACCCGCGCGGTTGCCCGGGTCCAAATCTAGTATTGTTTTAAAAAAACAAACCCTATAATACATATTTTGCCTTTTAAAATATACATGATTGGATTATTGGAGATTTGGAGTCTTTAGAACACATATATTATTATTTTATTACGAAAATATTTTTCACATGACTTTGAGAATCCATGGACCAGCCAACAAATTGACACAAACTAGTTTGTCTCATTCCTGACCGTGAGCTTGCGGCACATGATTATCTCGAGCCAGTTTGTTGATGATCCTTATTCGATTTCCTTTTACGCATTTTATTTAAAATCCAAAACTCAAACACGTAAACCTCGATATAAAATATAGTTGTGTTTTTCTTCTTCTTGGATGTGGCAAATGTCTGCTCAATTATTCATCTAGAAGATTATAGCTTAGTAGATATACATCTACATATGTGTCACTGAATATTCGTGTTAAATGTTAATTGAATCGACCTACCGTATTATAAGTTATAACATTGATTATTTGGTTTCTATATTCAACGATTTCTTTTCCACCAAATCCGGTCCATATGTTTGCACAAACCGCATTAACCGTGTTGTTTATGTGAAGCAGTTAGACATATTTAATATGGTAAAACCAAATCGTACCGAACTAAACCAAACAGAAATAGACAATATAATTTGGTTTTGATTATACTATATAAACCAAATTGATATAATTTTATAAAAATCGTAAGATTTGGATATAGTTTAATTTATAATCGATTAAACCGAATAAACTGAACAAAATCGATCAAAAGTAGATAAATGTAAATATGTATATATTTTATAATTATACATAAAAATTTATTTGTTATATAAGTTATATTTGGCAAATGCTTATTTAAACTGTTCATACTGGCTCAGCAATTTTGATTCTTCAACCCGGTCATACATAAACTTATTTAAACCGGTCAAAAATATTTACACACCTATTCGTTTGAATTTGTGGCAAAAGACAAAGGAGCACAATATCATTATGTAATAGATTTTATGTTGCATGAATTAAAACCAGTTCGGTTCATTTTATTTTGAATAGACTGGTTATTGGCAAGATTTTTAAGCATTTGTCATCAACTTCCCCTCCATTGTTATCACCATCTCTACAACAGATGAACCAATCAATAATCTTTAGAAACTTAACCGTTCAATAATCATAATAAATTAAACCAAAATTAAAACATATAAATCTTCTTGAACAAGAATACATAAATACCAATTAACATTTTAGATTAGTATTTTTTTATATTTTCAACATTATTTCCTAAGACTATATATCAACATTTAACATATAAAAAATATACTATTTAGAAATATTCGAATGAGATAAAACAGAGTTAAGAAACTAATATGACACTGTTTTCAAATTTGGATATATTCAAATATGAATTGTCAAAATCAAAAATATATCAAATGATATATTCAAAATAATACACAAACAAAACCTGGAAATCTGAACAAAAACTGTTGCGCAAACATATATTTTGTTTGTATGCAAAGAATATATCCAAACATGAAAAATATCTTAATATTCTTCAATATTGTTTACAAAATCCCTAAATATATTGATATTTATATAAATATATCCAAAACATGAGTTATTGGGTGATGTTACAAGCCCATAATTTTATTATTTTTCACTTTTATCATTCTTAAATTATAAACTAAAATACAGTATAACCTCTTTAAATTAATACTCTATAAATTAGTATATACTAAAAATCTCTATAAAATAATATAGTTTTATATTCTCAAATTGAGTTTTTGGTTCAATTAGTATATCGATAAATTAATAATCTCTATAAATTAATAAAAAATTATAGTTTTGGTGTAGTCCCAACATTATTAATTTATAGAGGTTTCACTGTAACTAATCCTATTAAAACCTAATTTATTAGTGTACATGATTATTATTGTTCATTATTATTTTAAATATAAAATAAAATAAAATTTATACATAATTAACTTATTATGTATTGTTAATAATTTTAAATTTAATATACATGTATGTACCAAATTTATTAATATATAAATTACTGGTATGAATAATATTAAAGAATTTATTGTATAATGTATTCTTCAATCTAAAATTCAAGCTTAAAACTAATAAAAATATATCCTAAGGAAAATATAATATAAATGATAATTAAAAAAATAAATTAAACTATCACATTTATACTATATAACTATTTTTGGAAATGTAATAATGTAAATTTTAGAATATATATATCACTAATCATGAAAATAAATATTTATTTATGAAAAAAACAAATAGATATCAACAGTGTGTTGGATTAGTGGTTTACTGTTTGGAATTAGTTTCACTGTACCCCTAATTTGATTTCTGTTGGAAAAGATATTTTACGCCTTATCATCGGTATAGCGCCCGCTGATCCAAAACCTAAGAAGAAATTAAGGCCTAAACCTCAAACTCCTCCTAGTATAGAAAATCAAACAACATCGTCATTTATTAGAAAAATCAAATTAATCTTTTATAACAACATCGTCATTTATTAGAAAAATCAAAAGCCCAAGTATGTAAGATAAAGCCCAAATAACGTTAGTGATCATTAGAGGCCCATATGTTCAGAAAATTGAATCCTAGTCCTCCTCCCACTGAGTGTGTTAATTTTCTTCTCTCCCTCCACGGTTTCACCATTTTCCTGGCTCCCGCGAATTTAGTTTGCATCGCCGGACCGGAGAATCTAAAACCCTAGCTCCGCCGCTCAGTGGAAGTTCCACTTCAACCGAACAGCTCGTGCTGCTTCGTACTAGTTCTTCTCTCTACAATGAACTGTGCAAGTAAAGTTTTATCTAATTCTCCTCTCTCCTTTTTCCCAATATGCCGATTTAGGGTTTTCTTTTGGTTGATTGGTGGCTGAACTGTGATATTTTTATTCCATACAGTCTCCGGAGAAGTTCCCGAGGAGCCAGTGGTTTCGACGAAGTCAGGTTTGCTCTTCGAGAAGCGATTAATCGAGAGGCATATCTCTGTAAGCTTGTAGCTTTTTCATTTCGATTCTTCTAGTCTTTTGAATGATGCTGTTTGTTTGGATAGCTCTCGTAGCAGTGTGAAAGTTAGTCCTTTTAGTTTATCAATCCACATTGTAATGATTTCATGAAGATTTTTTTCGATCTGTAGGATTATGGGAAGTGCCCTATTACTGGTGAACCTCTTACCATTGATGATATTGTTCCCATCAAAACTGGCAAGGTAGTACACTTTCTTTGGTGCGGAGAACTGTTGAAGAAGCTCATTTAAGTTTCTTTCAACATTCTGCAGGTCTTAAAACCGAAAACATTGCATACAGCTAGCATCCCTGGATTGCTTGGAACGTTCCAGAATGTAAGCTTTTCCAACTTTTTCCCTACCTTTTCTTTTCGCTTTGTGCTTGTTTTTCTTTATGGGAGGTCCACTATAGCATTTCCCTGTTTTTTACTGGCCATGTAGAGTTTGGTTGATCGACCCGGTACAGATTCATTTAACTGAGCAGTTATTGCATTGATCATCTGCTCGTTTTATGACTGCTAATCGAGAAAGAGAAATTGTTCATTACTTTGGCTGAATCAGACAAGGTAAACACGTGAGAAGTTTATCTGTTTTGCACTTTTAGGAATGGGATGGTTTGATGCTATCAAATTTTTCCCTGGAGCAACAACTGCATACTGCAAGGCAAGAGCTAAGTCATGCCTTGTATCAGGTAATTTCGGTTGTGTTTGTGGCACCGCTTGATGAGGTGGCATACTGGCATGATCTATTACTATTATTATGTACCCTTGTTTCACTTTCCACAAAACCATTTGGAAAAAAAATTGCCTTCTGTTTGCAGCATGATTCTGCTTGTCGCGTGATTGCTAGGCTTAAAAAAGAAAGAGATGAAGCACGCCAATTGCTTTCAGAAACTGAAAGACATATACCTGCTGCCCTAGAAGCTGTGACAGCTAATGCTGCTCTGAGTAATGGTAAACGAGGTATGATTGTACACCTTTTACTCAAAATATGTTGCCTAATTAGTTTTCTATCTTGTAACATGTTACTCTGCTCTTTTGTTGCATATTAGATGCTGGTGATGAAGAAATGGAACCTGATGCGAAGAAGTTGTGTCCTGGCATTTCAGCTGAAATTATCACGGAATTGACAGATTGCAATGCCGCTCTCTCCCAGAAGCGCAAAAAGCGACAGGTACTGCATATTATTTCCCATCTTTATTTGATCGTGCATTTAAAAGTTAGAAGGCACAACCTGACAGCTCGGCGTTTTTGTGTACCGTTTTCTTGTTTGTAACAGTCAAATGTAGAAGTGGAGGCTTATGCATTATGTTATTCAATATATCTATTTAGATCCAAATACGGGTTTGAAACTTTAGGAAAACGTTGCTAATTCCTGCCTCTCTTTGCATGTCATCTCCGCCTGTTCCAGTCCATTCGCAAATGTACTTTTAATAGTTTTTGGTTTTGTCTTTTTTTCCTGCTTTGGTTTTTGCTGTCTTTATATTTATATTATTTTTTCTACAGATTCCTCAAACATTGGCTTCAATAGATGCTTTGGAGAAGTTCACTCAGTTATCAAGCCACCCACTTCACAAGACCAACAAACCAGGCATTTGTTCAATGGACATCCTACATTCCAAGGTTTCTCATCACTTTCTTCTTATTTTCCTCTGTTGTGGAAGTTAGTTCATAGTGTGATTGCTGACAGGCAGAATTGTATTCATAAATACTTGAGTAGTCTTGATTCATCCTTGGTTGAGCAATGATCATTTTATTGTTCCGTCTTTTTGGCATAAAATTTAATAGTCCCTTATAGGTGTGATAGTTTGTATTATGATCTGTGATCCTTTGCATTTCTTTTGATATCCATTACACTAATTCTGGTGTGCCAAAGCTACCTCTCAGTATCATTTATTTTTAATCGGTAATCAGGATGTCATTGCTACTGGAGGTGTTGATACAAATGCTGTTATCTTTGATTGCCCTTCAGGGCAAATCTTGTCAACACTGACTGGTCACTCGAAAAAGGTCTTTAAACTTTTGGCTTAAATTTGACCTTTTTATGAAGCTCCGTGCTTTACATGTGTTGACCCTTTTGTAGGTTACAAGTGTAAAATTTGTAGGTGACAGCGATCTTGTTTTGACTGCTTCGGCTGACAAGGTAACTCAAGATACATTTACGGATTTAAAATCCATAGTATCATTATTTTCTTCTTTTATGGATCGTGTTTGGTCATTATTTCTGGAGGAATTTTGTAATCCTGCGTTGTGTTAGCCTTTGTTCTGAAAACTAGTAGCTGGCAGATGCATTTGTTTACTTTAAGTGTGAAAAGATAATAAGTAGCCATGAAATCTAATTCTGTAGATGTCATAATGCTATCTTAGAAGTTAGAAAAACATCGGTTCACTGCATAGAGTTATGAAAGACGTTTTGATCGCCCACACCAGATTATTTTGCGACTCTGTTCAGTTTCTCAGGGGTTATGCATCACCATTTGTTTGATAGGTATATTCTTATTGCTAAATTAGTGACTTACCTGCAGACAGTCCGTATCTGGCGGGATTCTGGGGATGGGAATTATGCTTGTGGGCATATATTGAACGATCACTCGGCAGAGGTAAAGGATGAAACTGGAGAACTCTTACAGTCACATTTAATTCATATACTTTTTTTGTTTGACATGCTAGCGATGATGCCTTTTCCAGGTGCGAGCTGTAACTGTCCACGCCACAAATAAATACTTTGTGTCGGCATCTGTTGACAGTACATGGTGCTTCTACGATCTTTCCTCTGGCTCATGCCTTGCAAAGGTCCCTAATCTCTTTCATCAAAGAACCAGCTACGCGCGTCTTCCTTTCTAGCTTTGCGTATATGCTATCACATAAATTATTCTATATTCAGTTCTAATTGTACTTTCTTGATAAGCATTGTCATATAAGCTTGTTCCTAAAGTCGATTCATGGTGAGCGTACAAGCTCCTTTCCTAATATGAGCCAGTTTCATATTTCTTCAGGTATCGGATGATTCTGAGAAGGTGGATTACACGGCTGCCTCTTTTCATCCCGATGGTCTCATTCTGGGAACCGGTACTTCTCAATCTGTTGTCAAGATTTGGGATGTTAAAAGTCAGGTAAAAACTCAGGCCTTGCGGATTGTATTGCCTCTCAAAATCATTAAGCATCTCCACTACCCTTCATTTTATTTTCGTTTTTGTATTGGATAATAGGCAAATGTGGCGAAGTTTGATGGACACACGGGTGAAGTGACCTCTATATCTTTCTCCGAGAATGGTTATTTCCTCGCGGTGAGTACTTTGAACAAACTCCGAGAAGTGAAAGTGCAAATACGATGCTGTGTACATCAATGTCTTTTTTTTTTTTGGTTCCGCAAATGTGCAGACTGCTGCTGAGGATGGTGTTAAATTGTGGGACCTGCGCAAGTTAAGGAACTTCAAGTCATTCTTATTTTCAGATGCAAACTCTGGTAAGCAACTACTGTATCCCGTTCCTGTCCATAGCGTTCTAGCCGTTTTGTTGATAAAAGAAATCTCCATGTATAAGGTAACTAAATGAAAATACCCTTTTCTTTTGCAGTGGAGTTTGACCCTAGCGGATCTTATCTTGGTATTGCTGCATCAGATATCAGGTGAGTGCGCATTTGGAATTCAATGGGTCAAAGAGACCAAGTTCAGCTAAAAGAGACTATGCATTTCAGTAACATTCGGGTTTATATACTTATAAATAAAATGTGTTGAAACGGCTGCAGACTATACCAGACGGCGAGTGTGAAAGCTGAATGGAACCTTATCAAGACACTCCCAGATCTATCCGGCACTGGTTAAACTCCTTAGCTAAAGCTCTCTATAAATGGTCACATAGCGATTATGTTTCTGAAGCTTTGAACTTGCAGGTAAAGCTACATGTGTGAAGTTTGGTTCAGATGCACGATACGTTGCAGTTGGTTCAATGGACAGTAACCTACGGATATTTGGTATTCCTAGTGACGAAAAAGCCAAAGACGAATGATAACTCTGGTCAAGTCTCGTGAAGAAGAATCGGTTAGAGAACTCAGTCAGCAAAATTGCAAATTGTCATCTCTGGTTATATCTCCCTCTTAAGTCTCAACTTTTGTTGTATCTTAACATAACTTTCACAGCTATAGGGAGAAGTTGTGAAGTGTGATGGTGGTTTCTTTAGTGCTTCCTGGATCCCAAACGTTCACACTCCCACACTGTTTAGAGTTTTCTTACTCTATTTCCTCTATCTAATAGGTTCTGGTTTCTCTATTTGTACCTTCAAAATATGTTCTTTCTCTGTTGGTGCTATTTAGAGCATCAGTTTCTCACAGCAACTTTTAATATCTAAATTATATTACCCAATAGAAGATAGATAAATATTTTTTTTTGGAAGATAGATAAAAAAAATACCATTGAATAGTTATAAAAATAGTTTTAAAATAAGAAAATGATCAAAATATTTCATTAAAGAGACAAAATAAGTAATTTAGACTTAAGGTTTAGAGTTAAAGGGTAGGGTTTTGGGGTTAAAAGTTTTAAATTTCAAAAAATAAAAAATAAATATTAAAATGTTTAAAATAAAAATAAAATTATTTTGTTCATTTTCTTTATTGAATCCTATTTTTTGACAAAAATTTTAAAATGATATTTCATAGATAAATGTCATTAAGGTTTTTAAGAATTCTAGTAATCTTTTAACCAAAAAATTCCTTCAGTTTTTCTTTTCAGTTTTTCTATTTGTTCTTTATTTAAAATTTACTTTACACATAATATTTTTATAAAAGTCACTAAAGCTAATGCTCTTAGAATTAGGTGTAGAAATTTTAATCATAACTAGAACAGTTATTGATTTGCACCCCCACGCATGTGTTTAATTTAATTTATGTTAAACGTAAAATTCATAAACCACTGATTTATAAAAAAATATCATGTATATTTTTGTATGTTTTGTAGTTTACATATATAGAGTAGAATATATTATTTTATAATATAGATATTTGATAACAAGTTTTTCTTTTTTTACATAATATTATATTAAAATTTTATAACTTGATGTAATTTGATGTAATTGTACTATTTATATATTAACTTGTTGTTTTTTGTTAATTTATTTTCAAATGAAACAACATACTAAATTTTTTAATTTTTTGCATTAGTTTCTTATGAATTATTATTAATTTTATGATATTTTTTTCTTGAAATTGAGTTTTCGAAATTTTATATTTGACTAAACTAAATAAGATAATACTATATTTAAAAATTATTTTATATAATATATACTATATTGTAATTGATATTCTCATATTATCAATGATACACCAACTTTGTGTAATTAATTAATTTAAATTGATTTTAAATGCAGTGACAAAATTTATAAATAAAAAATACAAAAAATACTTATTTATTGTAAATGCAATGACTAAATGTGTAAATAAAATAAAGTACTAAAAGGACATTTATATCTATGTTTTTAAACAATTCTTATTTATACTGTTATCCATATTTCCAAATAATACCAAAAAATACTTCAATTTTAATAATATAGATTTGTGGGTCTGACTCATTTGATCCGCCATGGGACGGGCGTGAGTCGATCAATTTGAAAAAAATGAATCATAGGTGTGGGTTAAGTATATTTTATGTAGGATAGATGCAAATTGATCGAAATTAAATCGTGGGTAGTTGTCAACTCGTAATTTTTTTTTAAAAGAAAAAATCTGCTTTTTGTTAAAAATAATATTTTTTACAAATATGTATAAACTTTATTTCTAAACATACTATTACTAGTTTCTATTACCTTTTTAAAAAAGCCTAAATAAAGTCACTATTTTTATTATTATAAATATTAGTGGCTCGTTACTTTCAAAATTAATTTGAGCAGATGTTATATTTTCTTTTTGCAGATCAAACAAATCAATTTTAAGTAAAAGAATAATTCAATTCAAGGCAGAACGCGTCGGGCGGAGCGGGTTAAACCCATATTCGAGCATTACTTTTTTTTTTTTTGCTAAAACTGTAAATATCATTGTTTGTGAATGAAGATTTGGTACAAGGTTATTGAACCATAATCTGCTTGTAAAGCTGTTCTGTTCTTAGGAGGTGCAAAAAAGTTTTTTAAAAAAAAAACAAAAACTAAATTTTGAAACATTACTTAGAATATTAGCAATGATGAATTTCACATAAAACATTGCTGAAAGAGAGAAAATAAAAGAGTTTATTGTATAAAAACTATATTTCAAAAATCCATCTAATATTTGTAAAAATGTTTATTAGTCAATATTTTCAAAATATTAAAATGTTTTTGAGAAAATAAGATTCTATGCCCTATAATTTTAAAACCCATTTCATATTAGTCAAATTTTATTGGTTAATTTTTATAATATTAAAATTTATTTTTGGGAAATTTGATGATTTTTTAGAGCCTGTTCTAAACTTGTTATTTTGTATTTTTAATAAATACATAAGTTATAACGTGTACGAGAACGTGAGAAAAGGAGCATAAGGTGTAGAGAGAGAGAGAGAGAGAGAGAGAGAGAGAGAGAGAGAGAGGCAATTTGTGTCTTGCACGCACTAAACGGGAAAAACATCTGGGTGGTCCGTGAAGACCGTTGAACAACGTGTCGTTTACTTATTAAAAGTGTTGTTCTATCCACGCGCCCTTGTCGTTTTGTCTCCCAAAAACGACACCCTTTGTCGTCTTTCACGGCCAATATTTTTTCTTTATATTTTACTTCCCATTAATTCGTCACAGCATATCTCTCTTACGTATTTTTAAGGATCCTGTAACCGGTAAATTTTAAAACAGTGAAATAATTCTAGTCTTCTTCAATCAATCGAAATATTTTAGAAAAATTACTTTGAGAAATTCTCCATTTTAGTTTGTTTGTCACAAAAATAGTTTTTAATGAAGAAAATGACCAAAATATTTTTTTTAGAAGCTAAAAAATGCATTTATATACATTTATACCTCTAGGGTTAACTAATTTGGACTTTAGGGTTTAGAGTTAAAAGGTGAGTTTGGGGTTATAGTTTCAAATTTTTTTAAAAAATATAAAAAATCAAAATTTCAAAAAAAAAATCTATTTTGGTCATTTTATTTTTTAAAAATTATTTTTGTGACAAAAACTTAAAAATACTATTTAAGAGAATTGCCCAATTACTTTTACATTCATCTGTTTTGTCATTTCCTTATTTTAATAATACAGAATTGTCATTCTACTGTTTTGCAGTTAAATATTTTAAACACACAATTATTTTTAGTATCGAGCATATGCTTTAATCTTTATATAATGACTGAATTTTTATTTGGACAATTCTCTTAAATAGTCCTTTTTAAGTTTTTATCACAAAATAGCCCTTTTTAAGTTTTTGTCACAAAAATAGCCCTCAAAAAAATAAAATGACAAAAATAAACTTTTTTTTTTTGAAATTTTGATTTTTTTTAATTTTTTTTTTTGAAATTTGAAACTCTAACCCTAAACCCACCCCTTAACTCTAAACCCTAAAGTGCAAATTAGTTAACCCTAGAGGTATAAATGCTTATAAATGAATTTTTTAGCTTCTAAAAAAAAATATTTTTGTTATTTTTTTCCTTAAAAACTATTTTTGTGACAAACAAACTAAAATAGGCTATCTAAGAGAATTTCTCTTTTTATTTTCGGCATCATGTGATATTCCTCGGCTGCTATACGATACTAAGCAAGATGCTAACTTCTTCGGATAAAGAAAAGTACTAGCTAACTTTCTGCATTTTTTAAAATATATTATGTTATATAAAATCAACCCGTAAATTGGAGATTACTAACTCTGATTACAAACATGAATCGAACAAAATTATCATTAATCAAATGTTTCTTAGCTAACTTTATTTGATCCATCACCTCGTCAATTTCGCTAAATCAGATCAAAAGTTATATAATAATCAAGTACTATTCTCAACCGTTACATAAACGGTAAGAAGGTGAGATTCACCTTATTTCCTCGAATATCAAGACTTTCTACAGCATCTCTGATGTAGTTTGTACCTGATAAATTCATCAATATTTATAACCCGTATGGGCTCTTGTACCCGCCTATACACACGCCTCCACCGTCACGCCGTTTAAGTAAATATAGATCAAAAAGTCTACGAACCACGAATGGAAAGCAGAAAAGTGGGAACGAGTAAGCCGCCAAACCTCATAGTAAACTCGAAGACCTGCAAAAAAGCATTGGTAAACACTACCACGGAAACCAACCAAAAGCCTACAAAATTGGGAAGTACTGCGCAACACCGTATGTAGTCACCAACAATAGTGAAAGGACCCGCAGACCAGACAGAGTCTTCACTATTAATGTTGTATGCCGCCTCTGAAAATCGAATGACGGATGCTTAAAGCCTCCAACAATTGCAACTGATAACATCATGCAATCAATACACAAGACAAAACATGAGCTTAACGCCAAAGACACTAGTAAACAAGGCATCAGTGAGGGACTTGAACGAGAATCGGGAAGAGATTGGACCAAAGGAGGGAAGGTGCAGCAGTGTCTCGGAGCAGCTATAGACGGCAGACACCGACACTGCACCACTGAACCTTCCTTGCACCACCACTTCAGGCAAAGACATACGCCATCACTTTTGGTTAAGCACACTTTTGAGCTAATGAGAGCTTGAAACATTCATGGCGAAATAGAAAGGATGTGCCTTTTTGAGACACCAAGGAGAAGACCACAAACCCGCCATTGCCGCTACGCTGCCTCAGACCGGGAGAACTCAAATCGGGAAGACCTAAGATCAGATTTGGAGCAGCAGCCGACCACTCTCCTCCACGCGCCACCAACTCTGAAAGCAACATAAGGGACCGTCTCCAAAACTCTAAACACCGTTTTCTCCGACAGCAACATCAAACCCACCATACAGTAACTTCGAAGCTAGTATACTTTACACCAGAACCGTGATTTCTCTTGGGCGAAGACGACACGAGAGAGACTCCAGAGACAAAAATCATGTGTCTTCCGGTCGCCAGAGTAAACTTTTTGTGTATTGATTTTATTCCATAAACGTATAAAATTATTAACAGTTGATCACTTTCTAAAACCATGATCAGTGCTTAATCCTACTTTACAGCATATAATCCTTTTACAAACTAATATACACACGCTATCATTTTGTTGTTTTGTAAATTATGATATAACTTTCTGAGAAGAGTATAGGTTACAACTTACAAGAGACTTAGAATCTGGAATGTTACAACATTCCGAATGTTTGCAATATCAATAAAATCAAACATATATTGATATAAATATATAATTATATACGCACATGCATGGAGTCATCTTTGAGTGTCATTTATGTTACAATTCGAATGTTTGTACGTTATCAGTAAATGTATTTACAAGCGTGAAGTCATCTCCATCATTTATCCTGAACATTTGTTTACATACTACATATCATGAATCTCCTTTTGTCTTTTCCTTATGATTCCGAATGATATTGACTCTCAAGTTGCTGCATGCATGTAAGCATGTTCATATGTTCTCAAGAGATACACAACTCACGGTATATTATATCGAATTTAATTCGTCGGATATGGAACTTCGATTAGTTGAAATATACATGAAAACCAGATAAATTTACTTTGAATATAGGATTATGAGAAAAATCTCCCTCAATTTCACAAAGAGTGTCGTTTTGACATTTTTCACATAGATTAAGAAAATAATTGAAATGTAATTAAGTTGTCATTAATTATATCTATTTGACCAATAGTATTTGAGATAAATAAAATTATTTATAAAAACAATGCAGTTTGCAATTAATTTATAGCTGAAAGTAAGTATAATTTGCATTGGAATTGTAAAGTAATACTTTTTGTGCAACAAAAAAAAGTGTTAGAATAACACTTATTATGAAACAGAGGGAGTACTATTAAAGTAGAATTATATGATTATGTCGTTAATTCTTTTAAAAAATTACATTGCCATGCTGTTAACATTTAATTTTAATATAATATTATAGTTTAAATTAAATGACAAAATATTCTCTATATTTATGGTAACTAATATTCCCTCATTTCAATATAAGTGTCATTTAGATATTTTTTACATAAATTTAAAAAGTGATTAAAATGTATTTAAATTATTAATTACATCTATTTGGTCAATAGTATTTGAGATAAATAAAATTATTTATAAAATCAATGCAGTTTGTAATTAATTTCAAAGTTAAAGTAAGTATAATTTGCATTGAAATTATAAAATGACACTTTCTGTATAACAAGAAAAATGTTAAAATGACACTTATTATAAAACAATATGAATACAATCCATTTTTGTAAATAATATTAATTCTATCTTTATGCAAATTATACTCTTCATTTAATTAGAGTATCATTTTTCATGCATAGTATTATTTATAGATTGAATATGAATATTTACATAAAAATTAAAAAATATGATTTACTATGTCATTTTATACATAATATTATATGTTAATTTCAAATGTTCAGAATTATTTTAATACTTATCATAAAATTAAATTTTAGATCTAAAATAAATAGAGATACAAACTTACCATAAGTTATTAATAACAAAAAATTAATATTCTCATATCAATAATTTTTGGTTTTTCTATTACCATTATTTCTTTTTCAAATGACTTAATAAAAAAACTATTAAGGTCTAAGAAATTACAAGTTTTTCAGTTTTATATAATATTAAAAAGATACAAAAAATCAGAAATATTATCATATTTTGGGGGGTTTTAGCAGATCTCTGCTATTAGATTGTGGGTTAATGGCGAGTTTTTAAATTTTTACAGAATTTTATCAGATTTTGAATTAATAATTTTTTTATTAAATTAATAATTTATTAAATCTAAATTAGATTATACACAAGTCGACAGATTTATCGGTTCAATCAGAGTGTGTGTCAGATATAAAAATATTGCTTACAAATTAAATATTATAAAAAATATTTTTTTTGAAACACTAATAAATTATTTTAAATTATTTTTTAAATAAAAATTATAAATTCAATCAAATTTTATCAAAAATGGTGAAAATATACCAACATTTTGAAGTCAAAATATAGTATTGATTAAAACTCATCGACTATATTTTTACCAAAAAAAAACTCATCGACTATCTTTCTATAACCTATTTCTCTCGTATTTTCTATTGTGCTTCATCCTATTTTTTGTGGACGCAACCAATAAATGATATATACACCTATATTACTTTTTTTGTCAGCTTATACACCTATATTACTTAGCACTAATGATAATTTTTTTATAACCAGAGATATCAATTTCACTTTAATTTCTTAAATAATAATAATAATAAAAAAATACTCGTGTTGACAAAAAAAAATACTCGTGTGGGTTATGACTAAATTAAATGTTTCTTCCAGTCTAGTTTCTTAATTTCCCATTTTAGGCAACCCCACAGCCCACTTGGGTTGCAACTTTATAGTAAAAGCAATGTTCGTGCCTTTTGTCCTATAAAGGAACGACACGGATAGCCCAAAAAAATGAATAAAATTGCAAAAATAGGCAGAAAGAAAAAAACGCCAATATTAAATTACACGCAATTCTAGAACAAATGTTAAATATCGCCAATATTAAAAATCAATCAACTGGAGTTGTATCTATACTATCTTTGAATATTTTATTATTTTTATTTAATTTATGCCACTTATTGTTTATTTCTTATAAATTATTCACTGTAATAAAATATAGTATTTCTAATCCCAAATAAATATCAATATCATTGTGATTACTTTTTAATTTATTACTATTTATCCTAAATTTTTCAAAGTAAACCTTATGATATAATTTCAGAATATACTCCTTCCATTTCAAAATATTTCATGTTTTAACATTTTCACACTTATTAAAAAAAAATATAAAGTTTTAGTTACCAATACATTAATTTTTATAATTAACTACTTTCCATAATTTTTAACCAATAAATTTTTAATAATTATAATTATATTTTAATAAATATAAAATTTTGATAATTTTATATTTGGTGAGAGAATATTCAGATGAATGTAATATTCATATGTAATCATATGTCATTTTTATGAAAAACTTCATTTATTCTGTGTTTGGTTCCGATTAATTTTTTTAGGTTTTTTTTTTAATTTAGAGATATAGTCAATGTTTCTGTTAATATATCATTTTTACTTAAAATTATAACATCAATTTAAATTTTTTATTCTAAACATATGTTTCAGATGAATTATTAATAATTTTATTGGGAATTTTGGTTTCTAAATTTTGTATTCTTAAAATGTTTATGTGTGGGTTAATTAAATTCTTTACAATACTTTTAAGAGGCACCATGGTAAAAATGGAATGTTTAGTTGGTATGTTTGAGTGTGTCGTTAGAGTTGTGGGATTGATAATATATATATATAGTATAGATAGGCTTTAGACGATATAGGGTTTGATTTCGGATTAGTAATAGGGACATTGAGTAATATTTTACTTAGCTAGGATTTCGTTAGGATTCGTATTAGTTTTAAAAGGAATATTCTATAGATTTAACTGAATAGATGCTATTAATAAAATAAACTTAATATGACTTTTTATAGTAGATAAAAATAGTGATTCTATTTTAATAAAGTAGATAATTATTTTTAAGTTTGTCTTATGGTATGAAAAATCATTCGCAGGGCACTGGGTTTAATGGTTGAAAAGGATATTGTCTCTCATTAAGAAAAATTGAGGTGACTGGTGAGTAACCAGGGTTTAATAATTTTATTATATAAACATGAGGCATTCAATATAAACAAGACAGATCAAATAATTATAATTCATCATATATGAAAGAGAAATTCCCTTAGATAGCTCCTTTTAGTTTGTTTGTCACAAAAATAACTTTTAAGGAAGAAAATGACCAAAATGTTTTTTTAGAAGCTAAAAAATTTATTTATATGTATTTATACCCCTAGGGTTAACTAATTTGGACTTTAGGGTTTAGAGTAAAGGGGTGGGTTTGGGGTTAGGGTTTCAAATTTCAAAAAAAAAAGTTAAAAAAAATCAAAATTTCAAAAAAAAAAGTCTATTTTGGTCATTTTATTTTTTGAGGGCTATTTTTGTGACAAAAACTTAAAAAGGACTATTTAAGAGAATTGCCCTATATGATATGTGTTATTGTTAATTTAAATTATAGTCGTATGCATTAATATTATAGTGCAAAGTAGTATGATTTTAATTTTGTTGATTATTTATATACTGAAGAGATAAAATAATTAAAATTATTTTGACGTAATATTTAGACCATCAAAATTATTACTATTTGTTTTTAAATTTGAAAATTATTAAAGAAAACCATGTTCATTTTTTTTCCTAACAAATCCATCAATAGAGTAGGAAATATATGTTGTCGTAATGTCCTTAGTCATGATTTCGATCGAAAGAGAAACTTCCACACATCAATTGCGATTGGAATTTTTTTTCCAGTGGTATCATCATAGCATATCAGGAAACATGATGATGACTAATCCCATCACCACTATTTATTTAATGATTCCTATTTTGCAACCAAATTTTTCTCAATTTATTTGACATTAGTCATAGTCCTCCACGAAAAAGGAAAAAGGAAAAAGAAAATGAAGGGAGCATACACATTATCTAAATGAAAATTAATATTTGTTAAAAATAAGTGCAAGTATATTAAAAATGAACTTGAAACTCTTGGTATTATCTATATATTGAAATGAGAAAATCATAATGTAACATCGTGCTTTGTGTTATATAATAGTGCATGTGCAGATGTTATAAAAATTGATTTATTTACTCGTATTACTAAAGTGTATATATATATATATTTAAATGAAATTTTAAATTAAATGTATTTGAATTGAAAAAAAAATGATCTATCAGAAAATAATCCACAAAATCGTACAAGTGAATGAAAATAATAAAAAATATTTATAGATATTATTTGACAAGTGTTTTTTTGAATTTTGTTTATGTGTTATTACTAAATTCATTTTCATAAAAAAATATAACATGGTTTAGTGAAAATGATGACATAACTTGAACTTAATTATAACATAGATGTTTACATTAAACATTAACTTATTTTTTGGTAATTTTTGAGTGTCATTTATACGCACATGCATGGAGTCATCTTTGAGTGTCATTTATGTTACAATTCGAATGTTTGTACGTTATCAGTAAATGTATTTACAAGCGTGAAGTCATCTCCATCATTTATCCTGAACATTTGTTTACATACTACATATCATGAATCTCCTTTTGTCTTTTCCTTATGATTCCGAATGATATTGACTCTCAAGTTGCTGCATGCATGTAAGCATGTTCATATGTTCTCAAGAGATACACAACTCACGGTATATTATATCGAATTTAATTCGTCGGATATGGAACTTCGATTAGTTGAAATATACATGAAAACCAGATAAATTTACTTTGAATATAGGATTATGAGAAAAATCTCCCTCAATTTCACAAAGAGTGTCGTTTTGACATTTTTCACATAGATTAAGAAAATAATTGAAATGTAATTAAATTGTCATTAATTATATCTATTTGACCAATAGTATTTGAGATAAATAAAATTATTTATAAAAACAATGCAGTTTGCAATTAATTTATAGCTGAAAGTAAGTATAATTTGCATTGGAATTGTAAAGTAATACTTTTTGTGCAACAAAAAAAAGTGTTAGAATAACACTTATTATGAAACAGAGGGAGTACTATTAAAGTAGAATTATATGATTATGTCGTTAATTCTTTTAAAAAAATGATCTATCAGAAAATAATCCACAAAATCGTACAAGTGAATGAAAATAATAAAAAATATTTATAGATATTATTTGACAAGTGTTTTTTTGAATTTTGTTTATGTGTTATTACTAAATTCATTTTCATAAAAAAATATAACATGGTTTAGTGAAAATGATGACATAACTTGAACTTAATTATAACATAGATGTTTACATTTAACATTAACTTATTTTTTGGTAATTTTTTGCCAATAAAATAATAACATTAAATAATATATTAATAAAAATAAAAATATAAAAATATTTCACAAATTTCAAAATGTTATTTAATTTTCTTTTATGATTATACAATTTTTAGTACTAAAATATATTCAAAATCTTATCCAGTTTCTTTTAAAATCGTAATACAACTAGTTTTCTTTTAATACTTATAAATTTTAAATATTATTTAATTTTACGTTTTGGTAGTTATATATTTACCAAAACTTTCTTTCAGTTATACACAATTTGATTTAATATATTTTAAAAAGAAAATAGATAAAAATATATGTTTAGATAGATATTTAGATATCTATTTTAATATATATTGAAAGTAAATAATTTATTAAATTAACTTAATTTTTCATTTAATTAAATCAAAGTTAAATTTAAAAATATTGGTAAATAAGTAATAAAATCTAAAAAAATTAACAAAAAAATATTTTAGAATATAATTTAAATTTTTTAATTTCGCAAAAAAATACGTAGTTTATAGTTATTGTAAGATCAGTAAATAAAGTTTTTACACACTCGAAAAATGAAAAATGCACTGACTATTAGTCTGGTGGTAAGACCCAAAAACCAAGTAAACATGCATGGAGCCACTAACGGAGACCGAGGACGTTACACATATTAGCAATAGCGGTCCTGACTTTACGAAGATAAGAAGTTATGATTTTATGATGACCAATTCACGGTGAACCCAATTTTTCTAAAAGTACCACTAGACTAATGATTTTTTTTTAATAAAAATTGGCCGAAATTCATATATATTTTTGAAGGCTAGAAACTCATACTTCTATAGCTTCCTATCAGGGCCGAGCCTGATCACTAGATACATATATTGGTATGCAAAAGCATAACAATCTTTAAGCTCAAACGATGATAACATAAGTGATGGAAACATATTCTACAAGATAAATCTCAATTTTCGAAAAATGATTAGTCATTCCAATAAGATTTCAACAGTTGTATCTCCACTATCTTCAGATATTGCAATAGCGATCATAATTCAACTTTTTCAGAACTGGTTAGCTATATACTTTCCATATCTTTAGTAGTTCTGTTTATGTGAACATGTCAAAGTATCTCCACTAGATCGGATGTATACAACTAAACTCTACATAGCCATCAAAAGGAATTACAAATTCTTACAGAAATGGGAAAAAAGAAAGAGTGATGTTTAAACAAAATCTTTCACAAATTATATAACACAACTGTTTTTCTTTTTTGATTATATAGTTTTTAAATATATATATTTTTCCTGTTTTTACAAAAGAGAGCACGACAAGGTTGATGATGTCGGAAAGAAAAGTTAAAAAAATGTAATAAAAAAATACAATACTAAAGTAGAAAAGGACTTTAAAGAAGAAGAAGAAGGGCATTGTTGTTGGTATGGCCTAATGCCTATGGCCACTACCAGACATATGGGTCCCGTTTCTCATCACTCTCTCCACCACCTAATCCTTTTCTTCTCCCCCTCAATTCTTGAAAACTCTCTCCAGATTTCAAGAAACCCCTTAAAATCCTCCCTCTGTCTCTTTCTGTGTTGTTTGTTTTCTTGTTTCCTTATCTCCTCTTTCCTTATCTCCTCTTTCCTTTGTCTCTTTCTGAATTTGCACTCCCAGGTGTTTCCAAGTCCTTATCCTTGCCTTCAAACATACCCTCTCTCTCTCTTTTGTGTTTAGTTTTGGATTCTTAGAGCTCTTTCTTGGTGGGTTTTTGTTGTGCTCTCTGAAATGATTACTGAGCTTGAGATGGGGAAAGCTGAGAGTGAGCTAGAACTGGGTCTAGGTCTCAGTCTTGGCGGTGGAACGGCGGCCAAGATTGTTAAACAAGGTGGTGGCAGCGCGTGGGGAGAGCGTGGGAGGCTTTTGACTGCAAAAGATTTTCCTTCAGTTGGCTCGAAACGAGCTGCTGACTCTGCTTCTCACGCTGGTGCATCTCCTCCTCGTTCAAGGTTCGTCTTTTAAGTCAAGCTAACAAAAAAAAGAAGCTTAACCCTTTCTTAGCTTTTTGGTTTCAGTCTTCTTAGAGGAAACAGAAATTGAGAAACTTCATAGAATAATCTTTGAAAAGTGTTTATTCTCTATGCGTGATGACAAACTCTGTTCTGAGAAACAGAGTATGTCTAGGAAGAGTTAAACGGTTCCTAGGTTGTAGCGTTGCTAAAGCTAGCTCACCGTTGATTCCATTACATAACTTCTCTAGGAGTTATTGTTTGGCTATTCATACAGACCCAATCAACTTGTGTAGGAAGAAATGCTCTGTTTTTGAAACTAGGAGTCTTGAAAAAGTTGAACCTGTTCTTGGTTGATTCATTTTGGTATTCACAAGTTCTGAGTGATGTTTACTTTGTGTGTTAGCAGTCAAGTTGTGGGATGGCCACCTATTGGATCTCACAGGATGAACAGTTTGGTTAATAACCAAGCCACAAAGTCAGCTAGGGAAGAAGAAGAAGAAGA
>MU105711.1:279917-329596 GCA_012274485.2 Sinapis alba | reverse complement strand
AAAAAAATGATCTATCAGAAAATAATCCACAAAATCGTACAAGTGAATGAAAATAATAAAAAATATTTATAGATATTATTTGACAAGTGTTTTTTTGAATTTTGTTTATGTGTTATTACTAAATTCATTTTCATAAAAAAATATAACATGGTTTAGTGAAAATGATGACATAACTTGAACTTAATTATAACATAGATGTTTACATTTAACATTAACTTATTTTTTGGTAATTTTTTGCCAATAAAATAATAACATTAAATAATATATTAATAAAAATAAAAATATAAAAATATTTCACAAATTTCAAAATGTTATTTAATTTTCTTTTATGATTATACAATTTTTAGTACTAAAATATATTCAAAATCTTATCCAGTTTCTTTTAAAATCGTAATACAACTAGTTTTCTTTTAATACTTATAAATTTTAAATATTATTTAATTTTACGTTTTGGTAGTTATATATTTACCAAAACTTTCTTTCAGTTATACACAATTTGATTTAATATATTTTAAAAAGAAAATAGATAAAAATATATGTTTAGATAGATATTTAGATATCTATTTTAATATATATTGAAAGTAAATAATTTATTAAATTAACTTAATTTTTCATTTAATTAAATCAAAGTTAAATTTAAAAATATTGGTAAATAAGTAATAAAATCTAAAAAAATTAACAAAAAAATATTTTAGAATATAATTTAAATTTTTTAATTTCGCAAAAAAATACGTAGTTTATAGTTATTGTAAGATCAGTAAATAAAGTTTTTACACACTCGAAAAATGAAAAATGCACTGACTATTAGTCTGGTGGTAAGACCCAAAAACCAAGTAAACATGCATGGAGCCACTAACGGAGACCGAGGACGTTACACATATTAGCAATAGCGGTCCTGACTTTACGAAGATAAGAAGTTATGATTTTATGATGACCAATTCACGGTGAACCCAATTTTTCTAAAAGTACCACTAGACTAATGATTTTTTTTTAATAAAAATTGGCCGAAATTCATATATATTTTTGAAGGCTAGAAACTCATACTTCTATAGCTTCCTATCAGGGCCGAGCCTGATCACTAGATACATATATTGGTATGCAAAAGCATAACAATCTTTAAGCTCAAACGATGATAACATAAGTGATGGAAACATATTCTACAAGATAAATCTCAATTTTCGAAAAATGATTAGTCATTCCAATAAGATTTCAACAGTTGTATCTCCACTATCTTCAGATATTGCAATAGCGATCATAATTCAACTTTTTCAGAACTGGTTAGCTATATACTTTCCATATCTTTAGTAGTTCTGTTTATGTGAACATGTCAAAGTATCTCCACTAGATCGGATGTATACAACTAAACTCTACATAGCCATCAAAAGGAATTACAAATTCTTACAGAAATGGGAAAAAAGAAAGAGTGATGTTTAAACAAAATCTTTCACAAATTATATAACACAACTGTTTTTCTTTTTTGATTATATAGTTTTTAAATATATATATTTTTCCTGTTTTTACAAAAGAGAGCACGACAAGGTTGATGATGTCGGAAAGAAAAGTTAAAAAAATGTAATAAAAAAATACAATACTAAAGTAGAAAAGGACTTTAAAGAAGAAGAAGAAGGGCATTGTTGTTGGTATGGCCTAATGCCTATGGCCACTACCAGACATATGGGTCCCGTTTCTCATCACTCTCTCCACCACCTAATCCTTTTCTTCTCCCCCTCAATTCTTGAAAACTCTCTCCAGATTTCAAGAAACCCCTTAAAATCCTCCCTCTGTCTCTTTCTGTGTTGTTTGTTTTCTTGTTTCCTTATCTCCTCTTTCCTTATCTCCTCTTTCCTTTGTCTCTTTCTGAATTTGCACTCCCAGGTGTTTCCAAGTCCTTATCCTTGCCTTCAAACATACCCTCTCTCTCTCTTTTGTGTTTAGTTTTGGATTCTTAGAGCTCTTTCTTGGTGGGTTTTTGTTGTGCTCTCTGAAATGATTACTGAGCTTGAGATGGGGAAAGCTGAGAGTGAGCTAGAACTGGGTCTAGGTCTCAGTCTTGGCGGTGGAACGGCGGCCAAGATTGTTAAACAAGGTGGTGGCAGCGCGTGGGGAGAGCGTGGGAGGCTTTTGACTGCAAAAGATTTTCCTTCAGTTGGCTCGAAACGAGCTGCTGACTCTGCTTCTCACGCTGGTGCATCTCCTCCTCGTTCAAGGTTCGTCTTTTAAGTCAAGCTAACAAAAAAAAGAAGCTTAACCCTTTCTTAGCTTTTTGGTTTCAGTCTTCTTAGAGGAAACAGAAATTGAGAAACTTCATAGAATAATCTTTGAAAAGTGTTTATTCTCTATGCGTGATGACAAACTCTGTTCTGAGAAACAGAGTATGTCTAGGAAGAGTTAAACGGTTCCTAGGTTGTAGCGTTGCTAAAGCTAGCTCACCGTTGATTCCATTACATAACTTCTCTAGGAGTTATTGTTTGGCTATTCATACAGACCCAATCAACTTGTGTAGGAAGAAATGCTCTGTTTTTGAAACTAGGAGTCTTGAAAAAGTTGAACCTGTTCTTGGTTGATTCATTTTGGTATTCACAAGTTCTGAGTGATGTTTACTTTGTGTGTTAGCAGTCAAGTTGTGGGATGGCCACCTATTGGATCTCACAGGATGAACAGTTTGGTTAATAACCAAGCCACAAAGTCAGCTAGGGAAGAAGAAGAAGAAGATGTTAAGAAGAAAGCCAAAGATGATGAGACTAAAGATGTTACAAAGAAAGTGAATGGAAAAATGCAAGTTGGGTTTATCAAGGTGAACATGGATGGAGTTGCTATAGGAAGAAAAGTTGATTTGTCTGCCCATTCTTCTTACGAGAATTTGGCACAGACACTTGAAGATATGTTCTTTCGCACTAGTCCCGGTACTACCGGGTTAACGGGTCGGTTCACCAAACCGCTGAGGCTTTTAGATGGATCTTCTGAGTTTGTACTTACTTATGAAGATAAGGAAGGAGATTGGATGCTTGTTGGTGATGTTCCATGGAGGTAAAAAGATCTAAAAGCCATGTGTTTATCATCTCTTAAAGTCTCATGAATGTTTCAGAATGATCTAATTTCTTTTTGTTGTATAAATCTTAGAATGTTCATCACCTCGGTGAAAAGGCTTCGAGTGATGAAAACATCTGAAGCTAATGGACTTGGTTTGTAGACTATCTCGTCTTGATTTCTCTTATTGTTTGATAACAATCTCGGA
This sequence comes from Sinapis alba, assembly GCA_012274485.2. Classification (NCBI taxonomy): domain Eukaryota; kingdom Viridiplantae; phylum Streptophyta; class Magnoliopsida; order Brassicales; family Brassicaceae; genus Sinapis; species Sinapis alba. The sequence continues at coordinate 326,361 of MU105711.1, read as the reverse complement.
CTAAAACATCTTAGTTTATGCAGCCGCAAGACATCAAGAACCGAAGGAGAGGCAAAGAAACAAACCTGTTTAGCTCTCTTTTCCACATTACGTTATTACAGTTTTTTTTTGTAAGTCTGAGTTACTTGTGAAGCAAGTATAAGGAAGAAGCAGAAGCTAGATTGATCTTATCCAGTTTGTGTATGCTTCCTGGTTCTTCCAATGTTTTTTTTTTCTTTAGTTTTTTTTTGGTTGCTGTCTTCTTTTTTTTACTGTTGCGATTTCATCATATACACTGCTATGGAAGAGAATGCTCTTTATTTCTTTTACTACACTGTAAATATTTGAAGCTTATCGTTTTATGGGTTTTGTAACAAAACTTTTGTTTATGAGTTTGCTCTGATTGTTCCAAGAAACAAGTGTCTTTATACCACATGACATCAAATGGTTAAGAACTTAACATATGCAACAAAAAACATAAGATGGCGAGTGAATAGAACTGTCATTTTGTAATTATGGCTATCCTGAACAGATACTGTGTAACGGCATTATCTCTCTTACAATAGTGATTCTGCTGCAAACTACAGCCTTTGTGTTGAGCAGGAGACTATTTTGGACACTGAGAGACTACAAGACGAGGAACTTTGGAAAAATAAGAAACTATGGGCTCAGGTCGAAGTTTGTCTCCAATATGTTGTGAATTTTGGACAGGGAATCAACCTTAAAATCAGGATGCAGTCCGGAGACAGAAAAATCATCTGGTCCATACCTTCCGGTTTCATCTAGCAAACATGTGAAGGCTCCAGCACGTTTCCCACATGCTATCTGCAGAATCGAGTAAAGAAAGATCAGATTCAGACAAATGGGAAGAAATACTCTGAGAGTTGGTAGGCATAACAAGGTCCATGTTTAAGCTTCTTTCATGCATTGTTTAAAAGATTTTGCTAAACATAAAAAGATTTTATCATCATGTCTGCTACTCACATCATCTTTCAAGCTGTCACCAACCATCATGACTTCGTTAGGTGGGATGTCCCATGTAGAACATATATGTAACAGCGGGTCTGGGTTTGGTTTATATGGACGAAACTCTCTGCCAAGTGCCGGAGAAAAGATAACCTATAACAACGAAAAGTAACTAGTGAAGGCCTCTGACAGCAAAACCAATCAGGCACAGATTTGACCAAAACATGTCTTTCACTAGTTCTGATATATTTAGCTTAGAGCTTAAAATACTTACCTCAAAACGTTGGTGGAAGATGTCGATCGCCTTCTTAACATTGCGTGTAATCAGCCCCCTCCTACAAAACGAAACAACGAGTTGCTTATCTTCTTAACACTGAGTTTTATTGCATGTTTAACATTAAAGCAAGGTTATCTGAAAGCATACTTTATCTTTTTGGAATCAAGAAAGCCACATAGTTCAGCAGCACCTGGAACACAGTTTCGCCATATTAGAAGAGAATCAAACCTATAACCACCAAAGAAACAACACAGTAGTAGCACTCAAACCAAAGGAAAACTACTTTCATAACATATGAAAGACGGTGAAAGTTCAAACTACTTCTCAAAAGAGACATAACATATGATTCAGTAAGACAATGAAAGTTCAATACTCCATGGACCAGAAACTCTTGTTAATCCATCAAGATCCAAAAAAATGTTCTTTTCTTTGAAGTTTCAATCTTTATCACCTGCAACGCTTCCCAAGTCTCAATCTTAACCAAACTCAAGAATCCAAGGGAGGGTAGGATGAATACGTACCGGGCATGATTTGGAGCTTATCGATTCCTTGTTTCTCGTAATCCGCGATGGTTTCATACGCCTTCTGCTGTTTTTCTGAACTCCACGACTCGATGTGGTGAAGAATATCGATTCCGGTAGGGCTCTCCGCCTTGATTCGCTTGTACTCGTCTTCACCTAAGACGGACCTGTACATTGCCGCGAAATCGATGACCGGAACCGTTAGAGTTCCGTCCATGTCGAATACAACGCCTCTAAGTCGAGACTTCGCGTTGGTTGTTAGATTCGCCATGGAAATCGAAGAAGAAGGTCTGAGTGTGAGAGAAGCAAATGTTCTTGATAAGAGGAAAGTCATGGACAAGAGATTGGTTAACTGAAATTGAGGCACATACGTTTTTTTAAACGGTTTGTAATTAATCTCTTCCTTTCCTTTTAGTTATTTTTAACCATTCCGGTTCGGTTTAATCGAAATCATGAATAGTTAGGTTTAAATCATGAATTAGTGCGGTTTAATTGAAATCATGAATTAGTTCGGTTTAATTGAAATCATGAATATTCTGCGCGGTGAGCATGCGCCACGTTGCCATGGCTCCTCCACTGAAATCGAACCGGATTGGTCCATGAGAATGCTCGAAATTGAAATCCGGTTTGGTTATATAGGGGTAATTTCGGAAACACAAAATGACTTGCCTGACACGCCAACGTGGATTCTCTTCTCTCTCTCTCTTTCCCGCAACCAGGGAGAGAGACGAAACGAAGCATCAAATAACGGAAAACAAAACCAAGAGAGAAAATCCGAAGGAAAACGCGAAAAAATTTCATAATTTCTGCGACAATCTGCTGATTTTCTGGGCATTTTTGTTTCTTTCTCTGGGTAGTGGGAAAGGGAAAAGCTATAAGGGTTTTAAGTTCTCTCTGCCATCGTTGGTGAAAATCTCGTTCCGCAAACGTGAATGTAGCTTTAATCTTTTGCTTTTTTTAGGTCGCCCAGAGATTCTTAACCTTCGAGAGAGAAACGTTCGTATCTCCGATTCAACATTGGATCCATGGTGGAGAAATTTTCCGGGAAACACCTTCTGATTGGGTTCTCAAGGATGATTTCTAATGTTTCAAGGAAAATCTAACCAGATTTGGAAGCAATAATGGTAACCTTTAATCTGCATTACGAATTCTTCGTGTTGCTCATGTTTAATTACCTTTTCATCAGGCTGCTTTGGGGTCGCTCGTCTGGGTAGAAGACACAGATGAAGCCTGGATAGATGGAGAAGTAGTCGAAGCTAACGATGATGAGGTTAAAGTTAACTGCCAAACCAAGACGGTTAGTTATCCCCTCTCCTTTTGAAGGAAATGAGTTTTGGTTGGCTCTTAAAGCTACATCATGATGTGTAGTGAAGCTCATATTTATTATGTAGGTTGCGGCAAAGGTAAATGCTGTCTACCCCAAGGATCCTGAGTTTCCTGAACTTGGTGTCGATGACATGACCAAGCTTGCGTATCTGCATGAACCAGGGGTTCTTCTCAATCTTAAGTCCCGGTACAATGCTAATGAAATATATGTAAGCATCTTGCCTCTACATTTTACTATCATTTATTTGCTGTTAAGGCTAACTTTTTTTTTGAAATGGTTTTACAGACATACACAGGGAATATACTGATAGCTGTGAATCCCTTTAAACGATTACCACACCTATATGGAAATGATATTATGGAACAATATAAAGGCTCTGACTTTGGCGAGTTAAGCCCACATCCTTTTGCAGTTGCTGATTCTGCATATAGGTAATCATCTTCTGTTTCTTAGATTAACCATTTTTAACTACCACTGCTAGTTTTTGTTTTGGGACTCACAATCATTAAACTTTAGAAAAATGATCAACGAGGGAGTAAGCCAGGCGATCTTGGTGAGTGGAGAAAGCGGTGCTGGGAAGACAGAGAGCACAAAGATGCTCATGCAGTATCTTGCATTCATGGGTGGAAAAGCTCAAAGTGAAGGAAGATCTGTAGAACAGCAAGTTTTGGAGGTAGATACCACTATATATCTATCTACATTCTTATTAAAGATAGATAGACTCTGGAAATGTCTTCTTACTCTTCTCGGATATATTTCTGTTCTGCAGTCAAATCCTGTTTTAGAAGCTTTTGGTAATGCAAAAACCGTCAAAAACAATAATTCAAGGTGGAATGTCTTTAACATTTCTTGATTTTTCATGTTCTTGTGTTTTGTTTAAGCCACAACTTGACATATATTTGTAAATCTCATGTTGCAGTCGTTTTGGTAAATTTGTGGAGATTCAGTTCAACCATATGGGAAGAATCTCAGGAGCTGCTATTAGAACATATTTGCTTGAGAGGTCGCGAGTTTGTCAAGTTTCTGATCCTGAAAGAAACTATCATTGCTTTTACATGCTTTGCGCTGCGCCACAACAGGTAAGTATGGTTCTGTATGTATTATGCTTCACCTTATGTGATATTCATACTGACAAAAGTAGCATCCGTTTTGAGATTTCAGGAAATTGAGCGGTATAAGTTAGGGGAACCAAGAACATTTCACTACCTAAATCAATCGAATTGCTATTCATTGAGTGCACTTGATGATGCCAAAGAATACCTAGCCACGAGGAAAGCTATGGATGTTGTTGGGATTAGTTCTGAAGAACAGGTACTTTCTGGTTTTGTCATTTTATTGATCAGTAATGAGGAAAAAGTCTTCTTACATTTTCCTTTTGTAGGATGCAATTTTCCGGACAGTTGCTGCTATTCTTCATCTAGGAAACATTGAGTTTGAAAAGGGAGAAGAATCAGATGCTGCAGAGCCTAAGGACGATAAATCCCGGTTCCATCTGAAAATGGCTGCAGAACTTTTCATGTACATTCTTCAGTATTCTGTGCTCTTAAATAACATATTTATTTGCTACAGAAGTTAGAACCCTGATTGCTCTGTGTTGGTATAGGTGTGATGAGAAAGCTCTAGAAGACTCCTTGTGCAAAAGAGTGATGGTGACTCGTGGTGAAAGCATTACAAAGTCGCTTGACCCTGGTAGTGCAGCTCTAAGCAGAGATGCTCTTGCCAAGATTGTTTATTCTAAATTGTTTGATTGGTAGGTTAACAGTAACGGACGCCATTCTTTTTAAAAGACCTTAACATCATTCTGTAGATTTGAATTTGCTAAAAGGTTACAAATTTACTGCTCTCAGGCTTGTGACTAAGATCAATAACTCCATTGGACAAGACCCAAGTTCAGAATACATTATTGGAGTCCTGGATATATATGGATTCGAGAGTTTTAAGACAAACAGGTGCTTAACCGGTATGCTCTTATATTCATCAAATGTTAAATATCCTTTTGTGATTCGATTTCTAACTAGCTACGTTGCTTCCTGCAACTATTCTGACAATATTAATATTCTCACTAGTGATCTTCCCTTCTGTGGTTCATCTGATAGCAGTAATAATGCTTTTGTTACAACTTCAACGTTGACTCTCTCTTTTCACAAAAAATTTGTAGCTTTGAACAGTTTTGTATAAACCTGACAAACGAGAAGCTGCAACAGCATTTCAACCAGGTTGGAGACTGGTGTTCTTCTCAGAGTATTGATCCTTTATTGATCTGATCTTTTTGTTGATCCATATCCGTGCTTGTGTTCCTCTCTTTTACAGCATGTGTTCAAAATGGAGCAAGAAGAATATACTAAAGAAGAAATTGACTGGAGTTATATAGAGTTCATTGATAATCAGGATGTCCTTGATCTTATAGAAAAGGTAAATAAAGTAGTAGCATAAGTGGTGTTGGAACCTATGATCCAGTTTCAGACATGTTGATTTTCAGTTTCTAACACCAAATTGTTTCATGATCAGAAACCTGGTGGCATTATTGCCCTTATCGATGAGGCTTGGTAATGTCTCAAAACGTACATACACTTTCTTTCTTGTCAACTTCAATATGTGTCTGAGTTGGTGTTTGACTCTACAGTATGTTTCCAAAATCAACACATGATACACTTGCGCAAAAGCTATACCAGACATTTAATGGCCACAAGCGTTTTACCAAACCAAAGTTGGCTCGTACAGACTTTACCATCTGCCATTATGCTGGTGATGTTAGTGCCTCAGAAGCGTGTGCTTATAAATGTTTCCTTGAAGTTATTGTGGTGTTATGACCGTACTATTTTTTAATTTCAGGTCACTTATCAGACTGAACTATTTTTGGACAAGAACAAGGATTACGTTGTTCGAGAACATCAAGCTCTCATGAACTCTTCAGATTGTTCCTTTGTCTCATCTTTGTTTCCAAAACTGCGATTGGAATCCTCCAACTCATCAAAGTTCTCATCAATAGGCTCTCAGTTCAAGGTCTGAAGATGATGTTAAATTCAACAAATTCTTCGTATACATTATTACCGTGATTCTCACAAATGTACTAAAATACAGCAACAACTACAATCTTTGCTCGAGACGTTGAACACCACAGAGCCGCACTACATACGCTGTGTTAAACCAAATAACGTTCTTAAGCCAGAGATTTTTGAGAACATTAACGTTCTGCATCAACTTAGGTGTGGGGTAAGCTTCATGTTTTCAGAGAACCTTATGTTTTCATTTTTGCAACTGCAACAAAAAGTTTGACCTCTATATGATGTTCTGAAACATCCTTTTCTGTGCTCAGGGGGTCTTGGAAGCAATTAGGATTAGCTGTGCTGGATATCCTACTAGAAAGCCTTTCAATGATTTTTTAACTAGGTTCCGAATTTTGTTCCCGGAGGCTGCAAACAAAAGGTAGATACACCATTACTAACTTTTGCAATTAATCTCTTAAATATATGCAAATGAAAGTTAAGGTTTTAGACTCATATAAAACACTTTTCTTCCTCTGTTTATGTTTAAAGCTTCGACGAAGTTGATGCTTGCAAAAAGCTACTAGCAAAAGTGGAGCTAAAAGGTTTTCAGGTGAGTTTTCATATTCTTATCTCACTCTTCATTGATTTTATGACGACCAGAAAACAAATAAAGGGTACTGCCATCTTCACTATTGGATATGTTTCATTGTCACACTCCACAAGGCACTTATCTGATGAGCTTTTCTTCTTGTTGGCATGCCATGAGAAATCTGATGAATTATGTCACTACATTTATCTTTCAAATAACAGATAGGGAAGACAAAGGTGTTTCTTAGGGCAGGTCAGATGGCAGAACTGGATGCTCACCGATCTGAAGCTCTTGGCCATTCAGCGAAGATCATACAGAGGAAAGTCCGTACTTATCAGTCTCGTAAAAAATATATGATGTTGCAGTCGGCTTCAAGAGATATCCAAGCCTTTTGTAGAGGTAATACATGTTGTATGCAATTGAATGTGGGGTAGATTTTTAGCTTCATATTTTTTCATGTCTCACTTCTCCCATATGATTGCAGGACACATGGCACGGCTTCAGTTTGAGGCGATGAGAAGAGAAGCCGCTTCGCTGAGAATTCAGAAGCAGGCGCGGACGTATATATGCCGCTCGGCCTATAAAAAGTTGTGTGTTTCAGCTGTTTATGTTCAGACTGGGTTGCGTGCAATGGCTGCTCGAGTTGAACTACAATACAGAAAGAAGAGAAAAGCGGCAATTATTATTCAAGCAAGTTTAAAACCTCATTTTGATGACAATATTCTTTCATTCTTTTGAGTATCAATAACATGCAAGTTACTTAATCTACAGAGTCAAATCAGAAGATGTTTGTGTCGTCGGCGGTATTTAAGAATGAAGAAAGCAGCAATTACCACTCAGTGTGGCTGGAGAGTAAAAGTTGCACGCCGAGAATTGCGGAAGCTTAAAATGGTGACATTAGTTCTTTAACGATCTTACCTTCCATGAAATATGATTGTCAACAACTTCACTGGATCATAATACTTCTTTGTATTCCAGGCTGCTAAGGAAACAGGGGCCCTCCAAGAAACTAATACTAAGTTAGAGAAGGAATTAAAAGAACTCACTTCAATCTTAGAGCTTGAGAAACAGACGAGGGTACATGTTCTCACACATGACTTTTCACGCGGAATGTTTTATTTTCTTAAAACATGATATCTCTATTTCTCTGTGTGAGGCATCTGATCTGGTTACTTATGCAGATGGAGCTTGAGAAAGCCAAAAATCAAGAAGTCGAAGAGTTGCAAGCAGCTTTAAATGATATGAAACTTCAGCTCGGGGAAACTCAAGAAACCAAAAGTGAAGAGATCTTGAAGTTGCAGTCCGCTTTACAGGATATGCAATTAGAATTTGAAGAACTTGCTAAGGATCTGGAGATGACTCATGATCTTGCCGCAGAAAATGAAAATCTCAAGGTAAGTCCATAAAGGTTTTAGATTGTGGTTGAAGGTTACAGAGTTTAAAATTTTTAAATGTATCATTGTGTGTGCTCTGTTTTACCCTGTATCCTTATAACTTCTTAGGAATTGGTGAGCTCATTACAAAGAAAAACTGATCAACCCGAGACCAACTATGAAGAAACAGGTAAGCAAAGTGAAAAGCAGGAGGTTCCCGTCATTGACAATGATGTTATCATAAAACTTGAAGCTGAAAATCAACAATTGAAGGTAGGCTTTATTGATATCGATTCTGAAACACAATCTAAATTCGTGGGGAAAAAGTTTCACTTCAGATTCCAAGATGTTTGCTCTGAAAATCTCTATCTCATCAAACACACAATTTATTAGGCGTTGGTCAGTTCATTGGAGAAGAAAATAGATGCCTTAGACCGAAAACACGACGAAACAAGCTCAAACATCACAGAGCAGTTGAAGGAGAGTGCCTCATCTGATTATGAGATTGTGAGTGATCTTTCAGCTGAGAATGAACGTCTCAAGGTAAGCTTGTATATGCTCAAATCATGCTCATTTTAATGTTTTAAGAGTGTTTTTTTGTCGTTGATCTGATGTATGACACTTTTCAGGCACTGGTGAGTTCGTTAGAGAAGGAAAATAACGAAAAAGATGGCAGTGATTCATCAAACGAGCAAAAGGAGGGTACACACAGGATTAAAGAAGAGATCTCAACAGAGGATATTGATAATGAAATGACCAAAAAACTTGCTGCTGAAAACAAAGAATTATTTGTAAGTTTTTTCAGACAATGTATCCTTCACCATTCTCCCTTAAATTTATTGAAATTCTACAGGATCTGGTAGATTTGTTGGAAAAGAAAATAGCTAAAACAGAGAAGAAGTATGAGGAAGCAAGTAAACTTTGTGAAGAGAGGCTTCAGCAGGTTGTAGACACAGAGAAGAAGTATGAAGAAGCAAGTAGACTTTGTGAAGAGAGACTTCACCAGGTTGTAGACACAGAGAAGAAATATGAGGAAGCAAGTAGAGTTTGTGAAGAGAGGCTTCAGCAGGTTGTAGAGGCAGAGACAAAACTAATCGAGTTAAAAACATCTATGCAAAGGTTTTGCATTCTCTCTTAGTCCAAAGTTTCTGTCTTCTATGTTTTTCTTTGTTATATGTTATTAATACATATGAATTACTTGTTTACTTCTTATCTTTAGGCTTGAGGAAAAGGTCTCTGACATGGAGACAGAAGACAAGATTCTTCGGCAACAAGCACTGGCTCATTCAGCTTCCCGGAAAATGTCATCCCAGATGTCATTTACAGGACCCCCGGTAAACTTCCTCCCTCTATGCAATGTCTCATATTCTTATTATAAAGTTTCTTCAAGAAAAGTCTTGACCTCTTCCTGTTCATGTACCACTTGAAAGCCAATGGAGAACGGACATCATGTAAGTGGTCTAAAGTTAAAACATTGGATGAACTGTTCTTACATACACTTAATTATCTTTTCTATTTCTTTACAGGAATCACTTGCTCCTCTACCATCAAGAAGGTTTGGGACAATATCTTTCAGGCGATCTCGGATTGAACGACAACCCCATGTAACGTGCCTAACGGAAACAAAAACTAACATTGTGATACCTCTTTGCTTCGGTTAATTATGTTATGTCATGTTTTGATGATGCAGGAATACGTTGACGTCCTTGTCAAATTTGTTTCACAAAAGGTCGGTTTCAGCCATGGAAAGCCTGTTGCGGCATTTACAATATACAAATGTCTCATTCACTGGAAAGTATTCGAAGCAGAGAAAACCAGTGTCTTTGATCGTATGGTTCCTGTTTTTGGTTCCGCTATAGAGGTAACCTGAAGTTTACATATTAGGCGGTCAAACATCTTAGACTTGCGTTAGACTGAAGATGACATCATGTTTCTGCTTTCGTCTCTTTCCAGAATCCGGAAGATAATGATCATTTGACCTATTGGCTAACCAACACATCTACGTTACTGTTCTTGCTTCAAAGAAGCTTGAAAACCCATAGCACAAGCAGTGCAAGTCCGAGGTTACCTCCTCAGCCGACTTCATTTTTTGGGAGGATGACACAGGTAAACAACATCTTATTCATCGACTCCAAGAGTGTAATATATGAATATGGTCACAAAAGTTCTAACTCAAAAAGTTTTAACGTATCTTGTGGGACATGACTGGCTATGTCTCAGGGTTTCCGTTCAACCTCTTCGGCAAGCCTTTCAGGTGACGTAGTGCAACAAGTAGATGCTAAAGTTCCTGCTTTGCTTTTCAAGCAGCAGCTCACAGCATACGTTGAAACGATATATGGAATAGTTCAAGAGAATGTGAAGAGAGAATTAGAGCCCGTTCTCTCGTCATGCATTCAGGTAGACCTATCTTTATACAGTTTTCCCTGAAAAAAATAGAATCAAAATTCTTAAGATGATGAATCTCTGCAAGATAGGATCATCTCACTTACTAGCTCTCATGGTTTAGGGACTGAAAGATTCATCACATGAGCAATCTGCAGAGAATATACCAGCTGAGTCATCTGAACAGAATTCACCAGCAAAGTCATCTGAACAGAATTCACCTGCAAAGTCATCGGAACAGAATTCACCAGCAAAGCCATCTGAACAGAACTCACCATCAAAGCCATCTGAAGGTAGTTCACCAGAAAAGCCATCCGGACAGAACTCACCAGCAAAGCCATCCGGACAGAACTCACCAGCAAAGACATCTGAAGTGATTCCATCAGAAAAGCCATTTGAAGAGGATCCACATGCAAAGATATCTGAAGAGACTCCACCGGCAACACCATCATCCGCAGAGAATTCACCAGCGAAAACTTGGCAAGGAATCATAGATCTATTGAATCGTCTTCTCCGCACACTGCAGAAGAATTACGTAAGAACTTTTGTGTATTCGAGGGTAATTTGATTGTATCTACTTAGTGTCCTCTCAGAAAAAACTTCTTGTTACAGGTTCCTCTGTTTCTTACTCAGAAGATATTCAGCCAAACATTCCAAGGCATCAACGTTCAAGTCTTTAACAGGTAAAATCACACTCCCCCCATCAACCTTTAACAGGGTGAAAATCACTTATCCCGCCCAGCAACCGTTAAACTTAAAAGATGTAACATAACTAATGCAGCCTTATGCAACAAGAATGCTGTACATTCAACATGGGTAAAAAGGTGAATGCTTTGTTAAATGAACTAGAGGCATGGTGTAGCCAGGCAACTGAAGAGGTAAAGTTCATTTGCCTATCTTAGTAAACCTAACATTCCAGTCTCTAGATTTATCGCAATCAAATTCTTCTGAATGCAGTTTGTAGGGTCTTCATGGGATGAACTCAAACACACAAGACAAGCCGTGGGGATCCTGGTCTGTCTTTTCTTTTAAGAACCACGTTTACAGAAATTTAAATTAACAGTAACACTCTCTTCTTTGTCCTGAATATATCACCTGATTCCTCTTCTAGGTTACAGAACAAAAGTCCACAATTACATATGATGATCTTACCACTAACCTCTGCCCGGTAACTACTCTCTGCTTCTCTGATATAAAACATTCCTTTCAAGATAATAAAAGAAAAAGAAAAGGAAGGGAAAGATGCTTGTAGAATGCTAATATTCACACCCTATTCTGATCTCTCCCTATGTCTCTTTCTTTAAACTCTCAGGCTCTTAGCACTCAGCAATTGTATAGAATATGTACCCTCTTCAAAATTGATGACAACAAGGAGCAGAATGTATCCCCAGACGTATGTTTACTCTTTAAATCTCTCAAAAACCACAACAGATTTTACCAAAAATCTCCTTAAAGTCATTTCATTATATGCTTCATGTTTGCCATCAATGCAGGTGACTTCCAACTTGAAACTTCTAATCACAGATGAAGACGAAGACAGCCGTTCGTTCTTGTTAGACAATGATTCCAGGTACTTAAAAAAATATTAAGAACACTCGTAAATATCTCCAGTTAGTCAGACATTATTCACTATCATAACACCTCATGAAATTGTCTTTGTGAAACTCAGCATCCCCTTTGCAGCCGATGAAATCTCCAACTGTATGCAAGAAAAAGAATTCGCCAATGTAAAGGCAGCGATGGAACTCGCTGATAACCCTAACTTCCAGTTTCTAAAGGACTGAGACCTCTTTGGTCTGTTCTTCATCTGACCACTGATTTGATAAAACCAATTTTTTTTGTAAAATAGTCTCTTGCACAGGTTTACGGTATGTAGAATCCCATAGGTTTCGTCTATAGGGTTTTCAGAGGGCAAATTGAGCTCAGGTGTAGGGCTCTCCTCTCTTCTTCTGATTTGATTCTTACATGTTCATTCTCTTGAGGGTGGTTACGTTAACGCCAGCCAATATTTTACTTGTAGAGCAAGAAACTTGTTTATGTAAAAACACCCAAAACAAAAATAATTGTTAAAACATAGCATTATTGGGGGTTTCTTTTGTTGTAAGGAAGATGTGGCTTCCCATTCTTAGACATCAACTTATCTTTTGTTGGTAAGGTGTTGGTTACCATTTTTGCAGATAATATAAGGTTCTTTTATGTGAAAACATATCTACCGTTTGATAGAACTGACCTAGAAAGTTACAAAACTTGATAAGATCACATGAACAAGATCTATGTCGAACCTCATCTTTGCCATTGACAAAGAGAGAAAGGTTTGCATGAAATAAACAAGAATATGTTCCTCAAAACATGAAGTTTGTGTGTATGTATCATTGCCTCTTATTATATGATGAACAAAAATAGATAAAACAAGAGACGCATCAAGGATCTAAAATGTTTACACAATATCCATCATCGACATGAAAAGGAGGCGCATAGATAGATATTACCAGACATCAGGACGAAGCTCTCCTGTAGCTGGAGGCATCCAACGACCAGAGTTATACACGTTTTCACCAATTTTCCATCCAGGAACATCTTTCATCACATCAGCCTCATAATCTAGATACTTCTTCCACTTAGATACAAACCTATTTACAAATAAACACATGGGATTCAGTTGAACTCTGACTCTATACCACAAGAACCATAACTTTTTTTTTTTTTTTTTTTGCTATACCTTTCATCTTCTTCTGCTTGAAGAATGGGAAGAATTTGTTTTGCTATACCTTTCATCTTCTTCTGCTTACTAACACATTTGATTTACTAATTATGAGAAATGTTAGAAAGAGATGATATATATATATAGAGAGAAAAAATTGGAGACATATACATAACATAAACTAAACTAAGTTTATACCCATTATAAATGCTTGGCTATAAACGAACACTACCTTACAAAAATACCTAATAACTTATTTATCTTAATAATCTCTCATTCCTTCAGTTCGCCCTAAGTCCTCTCCCAGACCCGAGTATCGAGGCGCCGCCGACTTCCATTTTTTTCGACGCCGGTAAGGCCTCTGGCCGCCGGCGTCGGGACCTCTGCTCCGTTTCGCGATCTACACCATCTCCTGCTTGCTCTTTCGTGCTTTTCCTCGACGTCTCCCTCCTCGGTGGTTCTTGCGACGACGAGTCTCACACGAGACTGTCTCATCCCGTGAGAAGAGGAGGTTCGTGCTTCCGTTTAGGAGTCTTAACCACCGACTCCATGACTTTCTGGGGGATTCCCCACCGCCCCGACGTGCGTGTCAGCTTCAAAGCTCCTGAGCCTGAGGTGTTCTCACCTCTTGCCTTTCGATCTATGCCTCGCCAACCAAACTTTCCGGCAACCCTACCGCCTCTGCCGCTCCGGTTACCCCTCTCCCTAGCGCAACTGATCTCCTCACTCATGGAACTCGGTGCTTTACAGCCATGTGTAAGTGGGATTCCACTGTTGATGACCTTGGCTCTAGATCTGTACCGAATGCGTTTAAAGACGAGCTATCCACCCCCTGCCAGTACCTTACCAAGAGTGTCGAAGACTTATACCGACGATCCCCCTTGGAAGTCCAACGCTTTCTTGATTATGCTCACCGGAAGTCTGGTTATCGCTGATGAACTAGAACTAGCACCGTCCAACGCGTCCGTCTCGACATCTGAAGTCGATCGATCCTTTCCCGGTAAACTTCTAAAAAAGCATATCCTGATTTTAAGATCATTTTGTTCACTGTTGAGAGATATATTTCCATGGGGCTGGCCCGTGAAAAAGGTTCAAGCTAACAACAAAATCAAAAGCTCACAAGTACACAAGTTATTCATCATAGAGTATTTGAGTGTGGTTTTGCCTATGGTGTTAAGGATTCCCGGTGGGTTCATCGGAATCCCAATCGTGCGGATAGCATTTTCTGCTTCCGTGAAGTTTTTACTGGTAGATTTACCAGGCTCAGTTCAAACCCAAGCTTATTTCCCTTTTGGGGAGAAGATTATCCCACCATATTCCTTTTCTATGGAATTAGGTGTTTCTCGGACTCGATGCCGAGTGTTTGCTTCAGCTCTTCCATCGGATTGTATTCTTGTGTAGCGGTCTCTACGGGACCTGAAGATACAACCGAAATCACTTTGGTGGTTTTCGTAGATGAAATCTGGACCTCAACGTCACCTTATGTGACTATTCTCTTGCTGCCCGACTCTGTCGTGAAAGCTCCTTCGACGCATTCAAGCTTCGTCTTGGATCCGCTGTCATCTTCGTTTGAAGACTTATCATGCTTAGCTTTTTTATTTGATGTTGTTTATGGCGATTGCCAAAGAGGATGTTTCATTCCCTCTTTTATTGTATTGCAAAAGATTATGGTATGAATGAATGAAAGTTTGTGTTCAAAAAAAAAAATGTTTGGCTATAATATTTCATGTATATTATGTATTAATTGCCCTTTTACCCCTCGTATCACACACACCATACATTTTCTTTTTTCCTTTTCTCTATTTATGTTTATAATTTCATCTCTTCTATCTCTGATCACTTTATTTTCTTATGCCTCAATCACTTCTATTTTTAGCACTACCATCACTGTCACTGATTGTTTCATTCTTCTCCGGTACCATCACTGTTTCTAACATTGTCACTATTGTCTCCATTGTTTTCTTTTCTACCACTGTAGATGCCAATTATTTTATTCTTTGCAACCATCGTCATCGTTTCCACCATTGTCGCCACCGTCTCCACAGTTTTCTCTTCACCCACCGTTGCCACTCGTGATTTCTTTCCTTTTCCCATAGTCTCTTTTTCTGTTCCATCTTATGAAATGGTTTCTTCTTTTCATCAACTATGCCACTCAACCAGTTTCTCTTCTAATCATATCTCTCTTCTGTCTCGCGATTCTTCTTCTTCTAAATTAAAATTTGTTTAGTTTTATTCTATTTAGTGAACAATAGAATAGAAATATGATTTTACAAGAAAAGAGATGTGTTATGTTTTGTTGTTATATCATTTTTATGAATCAAATAGTTTGTGTCTATTGATTAAGACTAAGCAATTACAAACAACAACATACAAATTTATATTATTGAAAGTTGATAATGGTTAAAAAGGTGTTAAGCATTGTGAATCAGTAAAACAAAGACTATACCATCTGGAAACACAATATGGCATAATATATGATATGGCATTAAGTTTCATAATTGGAAAATATGGACAACTCCGGCGACAGTGCCACCATCTCTTCTGCAATTCGTATGTTTTCTTATACTTTATGATTATTATCCAATAACTCTGGAAAACATGAATATTTCATTTTAAAATGTAGTTAGTATTTGTTTGTGGTATCTTCCTCCTCCTCCTCGATGTGTTACTGTTTTGAATCAATTGTTATGTATTATATATTGAACAAATATAGTATATTGTTATATATAAGACTGTTTTGAATCATCCGCACAGAGAAATTCGTCCAATATCATACCAAATTGACACACATACTAATGCATAACTATATTCTTAATTCTTTTTCTACTGTGTACATTTCACAAAATCACATATACATATATATATATATATATATATATATATATATATATATATATATTTAATAGATTTAATTTAAATCTTATGTAATGGAGACGTTTCTAATATTTATGAGATTTTGACATGAACTTTAAGTTTAGTTAACAAGAGTTTTTAAATATATGATTGAAAATTAAATTTGGTGATTAGAATTCACAGAACTCATAAATATAAAACAATTATCTCACAGTAAACTAATTAAAATAAAGCATCAAAGTGCTTGAACAAACTCGAATCATAGCCACAAAGTAGCGAAACAAAAGAGAAGTCATTCTTTAGCTGCTGAGTCTTTTTAAAGACTAGACCCTAAGTTGAAACCATTCTTCAGACTAAGAAGACTTAAGCATATCCCGGAACAAACCATAAGCTCTTTAAGAACGCAACATCTGATGTTTTAGGCCATGTGATTGTACTCGTCGCAAGATCGAACATACCGCAATTAATTTGCCTGTTGGGAAGAAAATAATCTGCAGTTGGCCAAAGATCATAATCAATGAAACAGATTGAATCACTCTTGATTCCCTCACCGTTGTTAATCTCTTTGATAGGAGATCTTACTGTGACTCCATGACCAAGTAGTATCAACACCTCACCTCCAAGAGTATCTACTCTTTCCCAGTCACCACTTTCAACATTCATCTTAAAGATGCAAAACAAACGGTTCTCTTCTGCCACTGCCACCTTCAAGCTCAGAACAATCAAAACCTCTCCTGAGTTCGTAATCGCCACTTTCTTCTTCCACACGTGTTCCCCAGGTTGCAAGACAAAGTGAAACCTATGGTTACGATAAGGGTTCCCTTCCACAATCTCGTCTCCCGACAAATCAAGAACCTTGACGTAATCATCAGATGTAAACACATAAAGCTTGTTGTCCTTATACGCCATGGATCTACACCGTGTGCCTTTATGATCACACCAAACATCATCTCCTTTCTTGTATGAGAACAAGTAATGTTCTTTGTAACTCCATGCTGCAACATAGTCCCCTGTTCTCTCGTTCATCCAAAAACAAGCCGATGTATTCGAATAGTTTAAGCTACTACGTCCATGGAAGGTTGAAGATTGACCAACAAGCCATAACTGCATCGATGGAAAATTGATCCTTTCGCAAGTAAACACATTCAAAAGATATAAATTCATACGAGAATCAACGATCAAGAGCCAGTTGCTACAATTAGCCATGACATAGCTTTTCGAGAAGTCGGTTCCAGGATGTTCGGTTTCTATAGTTTTGTCTTGTTCGGGATCGAATAACAGAGTAGAAGACTTACGTAATAGGATTCGCCATGGATAGAGAGATCGCGCACATGTTGTGGAGACAGAGTACCAGCTTGAGCAAACGGTTCTTGCTCGATGAAAGTCTTTAGTGGTCAAGCTTTCGAGGATTGATCTCAGAAGATCGGTACAAAGTTTGGACCAATCATACCGAACTCCAGACATATTGTTTTGGTCTCTTCAGATCATTCCCAATTTTTGTTTGAAGCTTATTCGTTGTAGTGATGTGAATTAGGGTTTGGTTCTGAAATGGAATAGAAAATGTTAATGGGTCGGTAAACATATAAGTGGGCCTGGGCCCACGATTAGAAAATCACATGGTTTAAGCGTCCGTCGACTTGAGAATTCTAGGAGGGTTTGCTAGAGATATGGACCATGGTCTTGTTTTCTATTAGTTTTATGTACATGGTTAGTGTTCAACAAAAATAAAAAAAAATTCGTTGGTGAACTATGCTAAATCTGTAGTGTAAAGACAAAGAAAATCTCTATAAATATTCACAACACGACTACTTAAGATTATAATTTGAAAGAAGATCATTCCTAACATTTACCCTTATAACTTTTTGAAATATTAATTTTATACCACTGAATCTACTTTTAAAAGTCTAACTAGACCTTGATCGGCACGATCGTACGGATATTTATTTTCTGTTTATTTATTTTTTGTACTAAATAATGTATTTGTAATATTTGGTCATAAATTTAGATCAAAAATTAAACTTTGCAGTTACAAAAAAAAAAGTAAAATTAAAATTCTGATGCGAATTTTAGTACTACACCGATAAATCTAATTCTAATGCGAATTTAGAATTTTAGAGTTTATATGAGGTTAAAGTACATACAGTTATAAAATAATCAATTTTTTAAAGTAGATACAATGGAAATTTAAATAATATACAATGTATATCAAGGCAAATATTAACAATGATTCAATTTTAATAATATTGATGGTAAAAGGCAAAATACATATGTGTAGCCATTTGTTCCTTACAGATTTATGTAACTACCACTTTTCTTAATACCTATATACACTGGATTTCCTTTTATGAACGAATGAATCTCAAAACTACTATAAATCAAAACTTAATAAGTGCTATAGTTGGAATCAATTACGAGATCAGCATAAGCTCATAAAAATCTAAATATTCAGCCATTTATATAAAAATATTTAATTAAATATTAAAAATCATACATTTTCTCAACATTTTAAATACCTTAAGTTAAACATTGCTAGAATAATACCCTTCAAATATATTTTCAAAATTTTAAAAATAATTTCAATTTTTTTTATTCAAATACTTTAAATATGTTTAAACGGATCTAAATATAAAAATATAATTGTTACAAATCTAAATGGGTAATTCTATTAGTTCTTAAATTAAATGGTCTATTTAGTTTACTATCAAATCTAATTGATATATATCTATACTATTATTTAAGAATTGAATTTGATGAGTTGTCAAGCTCTCTATAATTTTAGATTTAATCATATTTTATGGGGAAATTCTCTTAAATAGCTCTTTTTAAATTTTTATCACAAAATAGCCATAGAAAAATAAAATGACCAAAATAGCATTTAAAAAAAACATTTTTTTTTGAAATTTGAAACCCTATCTCCAAACCCACCCCTTAACTCTAAACTCTAAAGTCTAAATTAGTTAATCCTAGGGATATAAATGCATATAAATAAAAGAGAAATTCCCTTAGACCCTTTTAGTTTGTTCTTCACAAAATAGGTCTTAAGAAAAAAATGACCAAAATAGGTTTTTTAAAGCTAAATTTTTTATTAATATGCATTTATACCCCTAGGGTTAACTAATTTAGACTTTAGGGTTTAGAGTAAAGGAGTGGATTTGGGGATAGGGTTACAAATTAAAAAAAAAATTAAAAAAATTGAAAATTTCAAAAAAAAAATGTTATTTTAGTCATTTTTTCAAGGGCTATTTTTGTGACAAAAACTTTAAAAGGGCTATTTAATAGAATTGCCCTAAATAAAAATTTTAGCTTCTAAAAAAACATATTTTGGTCATTTTCTTGCTTAAGAACTATTTTGTGAAGAACAAACTAAAAGGGGCTATCTAAGGGAATTTTTCTATCTTATCTTATACTTAAATATTAACTTTAATAAATAATTTTAGTGATTTAGCTAATAATTTATCTTTATTTTTAAAATAATTAAAAGATTCTAATAATAATATCATAGTTACTTTATATTATCTTTATGCTTAATTATTAATATTAATAAATAATTTTATTAATTTAGATGATTATTTTGAGAATAATTTAAAAATTATAATGATAATATCATACTTAAATTTATATTATTTACTTTATTAAATATTTCAAAAACATGAAATAACTTATTATAATAGTTTTTGAATTGATAATAAATCTATTTACAATTTTTTGTAAAATTATTAAGTCCGCAAGTGCGGGCAAAACACCTAGTATATATATATATTGAACGGATAGATAGACTGATTATGATAGCTAACAACTTTAAGCATATTGGATATTCGAACTAAAAGATATTTTAGTTAACAAAAATATAGATATAATTGTCAACAGTTGTTACATGGTGTCTTAGTTGAGATTAACGTTGTGTATTTATGTACCAAATCAGGTATGGATCGGGATTTTTAGATATCAATTTATTTGGTTTTTGATAAAGTCTTAGTGGAGCTTATTGGAATAGGTATTTGATAGAATTTCATTTTTTTACCAAGGTGATGATTGTTTCAATAGTTTTTGGTTTTAGTTTTTGGCTTTTAGATTTTAGTTTTTAGATTTTTGATTTTGGTTTTTGATTTTCAGGTTTTGGTTTTTAATTTTTTAGTTTTTGGTTTCAGCTTTTGGTTTTTAGATTTTGATTTTAGATTTTAAACTTTTGGTTTTTAGTTTTACTATATTTTTAACTTTTTCAAATATATATATATATATATATATATATATATATATTACTTAAAAATAATACAACAAACAACAATAAAATATTTAGAATTTACTATTAAATTGTTATTCAAAATATTGTGATTATTATTTAAAACATAAAAATGCATTAACATGTTTTTAATTATTATTTTTAAAAAACTTATATTATACTAAAAATAAATCATAAAAACTAAATTATTTTTATTAAAATTATTATATTTTTAAAAAATTAATGGCAATTTTTTTATGTTTTAACTATTTTATGTTTTATAATTTTAGTTATTCTTTAATGTGTCTAATAATTATTAAAATTATTCAATAGTTTTATTTATAGAAGTTAGTAAACAATTGCTTACAATTAGTTAACAGTTAGTTAATAATATATAAAATATCAAAATTTATTTTAGAGATATGAAACACAAATTAATTATTTCATAATTTTAAAGGGAAATTAGTAAAAGAGTCCATATTGAAAATATAAATAATAAAATAAAATTTCTTAAACTATGTGCTCATGTATAATGAGTGTATTGATGTTTACAAAAAATAAGAACAATATATATGAAAGTGGTCGTACACTTTTTACAAAACCACTAAAACATGGTTTTTGGGTTTTCTTTGAAATTTGATCAAAACATCTAAAAACTAGTTTCCCTATTTTATAGGAAAGCTTTTTTGTTGGAATCTTGATTGGCTTTAAAACTAGTTTTTAAAAAAACTAGTTTTCCTAATTTATAGGAAATCAAAACTTGATTGGCTCAAAATAGTTTCTGAAAAAAACAAAAACTAAAAACTAATCTAAAAACTGAAAACAATCAACCTCCAAATCTCCCTTATTGCATTTAGTATTTATAAAAACTCCTATAAATTCAATGTTATTGGACCTATCATTTGTTTAAATTCTACAAAAACTCTCGTTATTGAAAAACTGGGATTTTATCAATAGGATTTATCAAAAGTTATCTTGGATAATATGGAAAATGATTTGTAGTTAAAATTTTGTTAGAGAAAATACCATCTAATGAGATGGTATTTCAAAACAAAAATAAAAATTTCATCCTCTTCGTTTAGAACAAAAAAAAAAAATTGATCAAACCAGTTGAAAAATGGATTCGTCATATCTGATACGACAAAGTTTTGCTAAATGGATTACTTGCTTTTCATGGATTCGGTTTATGTAGTTATTAGATTTGTGTGTTTTGGTGGGTGCAAAAATCAGCAACTTGATTTAGTCAGAGGAGTTGATGGCTTTCTTCGATTGTGATAGAAAGGTTTCTGATTTCAAGAAGGTACTCAGATAATTGTCTTGGGGTATATTTTTACTTTAATAAACATTTTAACGCAATCATCAAACAATGCCGTCTTTATTCTTCAACGTCCTTTGACAGAAGTCAACGAGGCAGCAAATCTAGATGATGCAAATAGGGATACTTGTCTGTGTATTGTATTTGCTTCCATAAACTGAAGATGAAGATCCAGAGTCATCATTGGTTAGGCTAAGTCCCTCAGAAGCTTCCCATCTCTCAACAGCTTGATGAAGGCTTCATCATGAAGTGGCATATCACAATCTATTCCGTAGAGGTCATCAGAATCAGCCTCAGCGGGTTCCCATTGGATGGTGAATGGAGAAAGAATGTTTACGATGTGATATGTCAGGTCTTTGGTAAGGCTCACGAGCACAGCAATGACCTGCAATCTCCCAAGAAATTTTGATACTAGCTGAACTGTCTTGGTCAAGCTTGATATTTAGGTCTATTGAATTTTTGAAGGTGTCCTTGTCTTTGTCTTTGCTGGCTGAAACATGACGGAACCATGATACAAGATGGACGGTGTCCTCCTCAGGTTGCATCACGTCAAGGGTTTTACGACCAGTGATTAGATCCAAAGTATGACCACATGGCTGGAAATATTTACCATGGTCGTAACTCTTCTCATCACTGCTATTATAGAAGATCAGATTGGATTCAAGTCAGATTTTCATGGATCTGGGTAAGTATGGTTCTCAGATCTCCATCATATTTGTTTTGGGTTTTGATCTTTTTTAACCGAAATAACCAAACTATCTTATTTGGTTTCAATATTTTATATTAAAATTACCTAAATTTACACAAAATAACTAAAAATAACAAAAATACTTATTATATATAGTTTATATTGATTATTTTTAGCTAAAAGTAATCATGGATACACTTTTGATTGAGTATTTTGTGTCTCAATCATTTAGTGTTTTTAATTTAGATATTAATATTATTATAAGTATAACTGTAAAAATATACATATATTTTTATATGTTCAAATACTCCTTCAGTATCGGATTCGGGTTTAATTTTTGGATTTAACAATTTAAGATCCATTATATTATATAGATCATGTCTAGTCGGTTTTAGGGTCAATTCGAAGTTATTTATTTGGGTGTAAATATTATTAATTAAATTACGTTAATAACTCAAAATGCTAATAAATGCAATAACATATATTTTGGTTATATTCAAATTTGATTACATATTTTAGAATCTTATCACTTGTATTTACATATTATTTTAAAACTTTATTACATATTCCATAATCAAAATATTTCTATTAAAACACTAAACATCTAATAATTTACACAAGTATAATGATTTATTTGTAACATTTAAATGTAAATATACAATTAAAAATACTAATTTATGTCAAATATATTTAGTTTGTTCCAAAAGTAATCTGCATTTTCAAAGATCAAAATCTAATACACTATTAAGTTTTCAAGTATTCACTCTACCTAGACTTTCCTTAGGAATCCAACTACCTAAAATATTTAATATTGTATCAGAACGGATCGACACTCTGACCTATATATTAATCCGACTCAGAAAACGGCATGATCGTCTCAGTAATTGTTGGTCTAAAGAAGGCTCGAAGGTCCAACAGTAGAAATATGTACTAAAGATTGGAAACATGTAATGGATTTAAATAATATATAAGGTATTTGGCCACTCACTTACCGATCATTAGTTTTAAATTGACAACAAAAACAACACAAAATTAATTTGATCTTATTATAACTCACGGAGACTAGGAATAAACCACCTCGCATGACCATTCTTGTGAGTTTGAAAGACCATCTCCAACACTTGAATCGAAAGATCTCCACAATAAAGAGACCTATCTCTGTAATAAATCGAGTTTGGTCTAGTCCCATCAACTCCTGGTACAGTCACACCAAGATCAGTGATCCAAGACTCTTCCCCTAATGACTCCACCTCATCCCAACTTGTCCCATCTGAGTTCATCTTTAAAATGTTGAAAACCTGATTTAACCGATTCTTAACCATCAAAACCTCTCCAGCGACAGTAACACCGATCTTACCTCGCCGTCTTTCATCCCTAAACGGATCATCATCAATGTTGTCTAGTAACGCTCTAGGGAGTTCTTGTGAGCAGTCCAAGATTCTGATTCGGTTTAGACGACTCAAAACGTAAAGCTTGTTG
This sequence comes from Sinapis alba, assembly GCA_012274485.2. Classification (NCBI taxonomy): domain Eukaryota; kingdom Viridiplantae; phylum Streptophyta; class Magnoliopsida; order Brassicales; family Brassicaceae; genus Sinapis; species Sinapis alba. Next base: position 302,705 of record MU105711.1, on the reverse strand, counting down.
TCTTTATAGACAATATCTTGACATCCATGGATATTCTCAGGACCTTGTTTTGTAGGTATCTCTCTCCAGAAATCGAATTCATTCCTAGTGTACATTATATAAGATAAACCTATCGACCAGACAATTATGTAACCAGTGGTTTTCTCGTCGACCCATAAAACCGCTTTTGTCCGGTTTAGAATGTCTTTTGCAGTTACTGATGATTGATTGATTATGAATGTGAATGTGTTGTCTTGTAATCTATGAACTTGTAGCCTCCCTTGGTGTGACTCTAATGGAGGAAGTTCGATTCTCTCACGTGTAAAAACATTCAAAACGTATAGATTTGATCGTAGGTCTAACATTAAAAGCCAGCTTCCAGAAGTTGCGATACAATGGTGAGTAGAGAAGTCATTGCCAAGATTTGTCAGTGAGTAAAGTTTTCCTTCTTGGGGATTGAACACTTGACATGTAGAGCTCTTTGGTCTTCTACGTGGGAAGATTATTATCCATGGAAACTTGTCTTGTATTGGAGAGATTCTTTTGCATATTACGTGCCAAGGTTTGCAAACGGATCGTGCTTTTAGATAGTTAATGATGCTCAAACGTTCAAGGATTGATTGCAGAACGTCAGAGCTAAGCTCCGACCACTTGACCTTGTTCGACATGGAGATTTGAGACTTTTAATTACCTCAGACGCGTTGTGAAGCCGTGTTTATGTAATGTTCTAAACTTCCTTTTCCAACTAGGAATAGGAAAAGTTTTATCCCTAGTCAAACTAGGTCAGTGTATCGTAATCATCATCCGTGTGTATTATTAGTATTACCTATTCTAAAAATAATTTTGAAAGTTGAAAGTTGCATCTTTTTCAAATAATCATTCTTCTATTACAAAATTCCATAATCATTCGTCTAGGAAAACGATGCATCTGTTGTTTTGGAATTTTGTAATATAATGATGATTATGATTGACGAATAATTAAAAATAGGGTAATTATCTCAAATAGATTTTTTAAATTTTTGTCACAAAAATAATTTTCGAAAAATAAAATGATCAAAATAGTTTTTCTATTTTAAAATTTTAAATATTTATTTTTTATTTTTTAAAATTTGAAACCACATCTCCAAACTCGTTATTTAACTTTAAACCCTAAATCTATACTCCCTCCGTTTCATATTACTTGTCGTTTTAGGTTTATGCACACATATTAAGAAAATATATGATTTTGTATATTTCCAAAACAAAAACACAATTACTTATACACCTAACCATATTTCAACCAATAGAAAAATAAAATGAATAATCTTATTAATGAATTTTGCATTGAAACACTAAAACGACACTTATTTTGAAACGAAAATTTTTTCCTACAACGACAAATAATATAAAATGGAAAGAGTATTAGTTAAATTTATGGGTATAAATGCATATAAATGCATCTTTTACCCTTTAAAAAATCTATTTTGATTATTATTTTTTCTTAAAAACTATTTTTATGAAAAATAAACTAAAATGAGATATCTAAGGAAATTTCTCTTAAAAATATGGGCAATTCTCTTAAATAGCCCTTTTTTAGTTTTTGTCACAAAAATAGCACTAAAAAAATAAAATGACCAAAATAGACTTTTTTTTTTTTGAAATTTTGATTTTTTTTTTATTTTTTTTTTGAAATTTGAAACCCTAACCCCAAACCCACCCCTTTACTCTAAACCCTAAAGTCCAAATTAGTTAACCCTAGGGGTATAAATGCATATAAATGAATTTTTTAGCTTCTAAAAAAAACATTTTAGTCATTTTCTTCTTTAAAAGCTATTTTGTGACAAACAACCTAAAAGAGGCTATCTAAGGGAATTTCTCTAAAAATATTTGTAAATATAAAATATATAAAAATGTTTCTATATATGAAAAAAGGTCGGTCAAGATAAAACTAGACCAACTCTTGTTTCCTTATTCTAGAATGATACAATAAGCTGCAGACACCTTTCACATCCCAAATTTTTAATATATTTGGATGTTTTATTAGGTTGTATCTTGGCTACATTATTGCATCGAGGACAACCAACTAAAACTCTAGCTAGTCCTATAATATTACTAAAAAACTCCAAAAGAAACAGATGCTTAATCTTAAATCATCAAATCCGACAACCCGCAGGCACAATCTCGCCACGAACCGAACCACCAACGTTCTCACACAAAGCAATGGCCGAACCCTCCTTCCCATTGTACATCAAGTTGATGTCTGAGAGCACAACGCCTTGACAAGGAAAGGTTTTACTACACTGCATATTCAGAGCCGCTTGACTCGTCGAAGTTCCCCAGATTTTGTTATACTTCACGTCTCTGATCTGAACACGAGAGTTGTACTTCCCAGGACTATCGCATTGTCCATGTGGACAATACTGTTGGTCGATGACGATAGGGTTTCCAACGTTCACCATTTCGATATTATCGTACAAGAAGTTCGAAACCGAAATGTCCGAGACCGACTTAGCATATGTTTTGATCCGTAAACCGGAGGTTGTACCGTTGAAAACCGAATTTCTCACGGTTAAGCCTTCGACGTTCTTTTCATCTTTATACCGGCCAAGGCTTCCGACACTAATCCCGTGCCCTGGTCCGCAACTAAGAACATATCACAAGATCAGTATATTGAATACACATAGAGACCAAAGAAAATAAACATATTTTCTTGGTTAACCAAAAAGAAACGTAAAATCAGAGAAAAAATAACCATATATCCTATGGTTAACGTAACACACCTTTAAATATTTTTATGTTAAAAGGTTTGCTAAACTTCAGCTAATTAATCAAATTGAGCTTAAGCTATAAATTGAAATCACATAATTAAAAATATTGTAGACCAAGGAAACTAAAAAGAACTTATAGGTTTATGTAACTTAAACATATTTTTTGTGAAGAGATTTGCTATATTTACGGTAATAAAATTTGAGTTAAAGCTATAATTAAGGCTAATTAATATACCTGACTTTAGAGATATGCAAGTTGGTAGTTCCGTCAAGTATAGCGATGCAATCGTCACCAGTTGCTATAGTGACATTGTAAATATACATATCCTTCGATCTACCTATCTTGATACCGTCGGTGTTAGGGCTATCTCCAGGAGCCGTGATACTCACGCCAGTAATGTTAAAATCCTCGACCGCGAATAAGTTGAAGTGACCCATTTTACTGTTGATAGATCTTAGACCATCGATCCTCGAGGATCTAACGAACGCAAACGCTATGTTGATAGCTAGTGTACGACACTTAGGGTTTTCGTTACAATCATTGAGAGACCAAGAGTGAGAGCCTTGACCATCAAGTAAACCTCCACCGGTAACGATGAGATTATCAACGTACTTGAACACGATCCATGCGTCTTGTTTGATGAGGTTAGGATCTTGAGGAGCCGACAAAGTTCCTGTGATTATAAAAGTGATGTAACTTTTGCAAGGGCCAGTGAACATTACTTGAGTGAGATAGAATGTTCCGAGAGGTATGTAGACCGTTGATCTTCCCCCACTCCATTGACAAGCATCGTTCCAGGCCTTTGTAATCGCATTAGCGTTGTCTCTTTTGCCGTCGCCGCGAGCACCGTAGTTTCTGACGTCGAAGACCTTATCTTCTTTGTAATATCCACTCGTGTGATCGGCACTTGAGAAGGAGAGGAAGAAGAAGAAGAAGACACACAAAATGAGAAACCTAGATGCCATCTTGATCGATCTCACTTCTCCTTTTTTTTTTTCTGAACCTTTTGGTTTAGTTGAGTAAAAGTTAAGCGTTTGAGCTTCTTATTTATAGGGTAACAAGATAAGAATTTAAATACGACATTAAATTATTTAATAAACATATAAGGGAAACACGATCTGTTACTACCATACATATAGAAAATTATTAGTATTAGAATATTAAGTAAGAATAAATAAGATTTTTGTGTGAATAGAAACTCAATGTAGAATCTTTCGTTTTCCTATTTTTCTTTTCATTTTCCCTAGAACGCAAGTTGGAATATGAATATACTCCTATATGATATTCGTCATGACTATATTTTTTACTGTGTATTGTGCACAGAACACATTTACTTACTACTAATAATTTTTATGTGTGCGCGTGTGTTAAAATATGTGTAATAATTTTATGTGTTTACTAATGGAGCATATGTGTATATGTATTATTCAATTTAAATGTCACATTAACATGAGTGTCTGTCCAATACGAGATGCCTTCATCTTCAGAAGGATTTTTTGTATCGAATATAATTTGAGTTGCCAAAAAATACAAATCTATAGAGTCATATTAAATTGTCAACATTATTGAGTTAATCTTTTAGAGTAGATATGATTTATCGTGATAAGGAAATGATCAAATATTACGGAGTTAATCTAGTAGTAGATACTGTATGATTTAGCGTAATAAAGAAATTATCAATTACTCCTATTACGGAGATAGATATATCGGAATATTTTCTATTAATGTAAACATCATTATTACGGAGTGTAATAAGGAAAGGTAAAAATAAAATGGAAAATAAATTGATACGACTGTTTTCAAAAAAGTAACTGGATAGATGTTTTTTTCAAAACTAAAATAGTGCGACATGTACGAACTTATAATTAAATTGGACAAGGAGTGAAAGACAAAATGTGGACGAACTTATTATAACATCAGGCTAACTAGATACGAAGAAACAAACGACAAGTCTTTACGTAAACATGGCAATGCTTGACTATTACTATGTAACTGTCCGTGTGTATCCCTTACTTATTAATACTTACTTATTAATAGAGAAACATTTTTGAAGAATAACCTTTGTTTTGTATTTAATTAACAAGTTTGCCATTATGGCTGAGGTGTCATCACCATAGCCTTTCTCAGCTTCTATTTTTAATAACCTTTTACTTACTAGACAAATTACAATATATGCCATTAGTAGTTATATAACATAATTTGCTTAATAAAAAAATTACACATGTATTTTCTTATCTAACTGAGATCATACAAATTTAATAAGATGAGTTTTGTCGACAAAAAAAAAAGATGAGTTTTTGTTCTTTTGGGAGATTAGGTCGCGGAAGATGCCGGGTATCTCGCCGGATATCTGAGTTTGACGACAAATTTAGAGCTCTAAGGTTGGAGAGTAGAGTAATCGAAGTGGGTTGTGAGTAATCATCCTTTTATCAGATTATCTGATAAATCGAGAATGTGAGATTTGAGTGGAACGTTTCAGGGATGTTTTCAGAGATATTCGCGTGGGAAATGGTGAGAGAGACGATTTTGTGATGTTTTCGAAGATGTCAAAGATACAAGTGGAGACATGGATGGAAGAGACGGTGAGGTTAGTGAGGTTAATGAGACAAGCTAGGTAGAGTCCTGAGAGGCCGTTGCGGCGGCGGAGGATTGAAGAGACGGCGGAGAAGGAGTGGATTGAGTCAGGATCCAGGGAGGCGAGGTCTTGGGGAAGACGAGGTGCAAGGAGTGGGGCTTCGAAGATTTCTACGGCGGATTTGTTCGATGCTGTCGTTTTGGGCGGACATCAAACTTCAATATTAATGGTTTTCTCCTCTCTGTGATTTCTGCTTAAGAATCAAACTAATTTATCAAAATATTTGTTAGTGGGGATGAAGAAATCAGGCGTGGAGCTAGCCACGGATCGAATAGTTGTGGTATGTGATGGCCCGATGTTAATGAACAAACAAGTAAGCCATCTCTCTCTCTCGAGTTCGTTATCATCTTTTTCTTTTCGCCTAGATTAGTTTAGCATCCTACACCGTTTGATATAGCAAGTCATCCGAGAACGAGGAATCTAGCAACTTATGCGAGATTGAAGTCTCTCTTATGGCTAAAATTGATTGTATTTCGAGTTCTTATTTTTGTATAGAATGTTTATGTGGTTTAAAGCTGAAACTGTTAACACTTTGTTGATGAGCTCGAAAGTTTCAAGGTCTCAAAGGCATTAAGGAGTTCAATTCCACTATCTATATGAGATTGGAGTCTAAGTCCAGTGGCCTTAGTTCTTATCATGAGTTGCAAAGATGTGTTATTTTGATCTAAAGACAAAAGGAAGACTCTTTGACTGTCTTATATTAGTGTGTTTGTAAAGCTGAAACTTTTATGCTTTGGCTTAACTAACGAGGTTGTCTAGGTTGTTTTTAGACAAGCTGTTTGTTGTCTGAACTCATTAATGTCTTGGCTGAATTTTCTGCTATCTTTCGTCTACCTTACTTGCTCTGTTTTTCTTCTCTATGACAGCTCTATTTCTTTGTCTTCTCCTTCAACACCTTACCACATAAACATGGTTTTTAAATAAGTATTTTACAATTCATTATTCTTTCATTTATCAAATTATCAAATCGATTTTTTCATTGCAAAAATGGGTTCTTCCAGTCATACATACACATGTTATAGAACATGGCTTCTTTCTCTTCATGACATGTGTTGATTATATTATACAAAGTGGTTCTGTATAATTCTTCTTAATTAAGAGATCAGTGTTTTACATATCGATTATTTTTCTAGCGAGATGCTTTGGGGTTTGGGATATTAGCAGTTCTAAAAATATACATTTTCACTGTTGTTTATACTCAGATGAATGTTTTGCTTGCAATTGGTCAAAGAATACAAATACTTAAGTATCGTACATTTCATTGTTAATCGTGTATATAATATGTATGAGGTTATATTCTAATTTCTAAAAAGTTCAAATGAAAAATTGTGAGTCGGATCATTATGAATCTGGAGTAAATCATTATTAGAAGGTTAATAGTTATTAAAACCAGCAGCAATACACACATATAACATTTTCCTCTCATAATATGTTAATTTTTTTTTAAAAAACGAAAATAATGTTTGGTATATAAGGATATGACTTTTTGGTAACATACCGTTAATATATGTATTGGTTAATTTATGCTTAATGTTATGGATATATTAAGTTATGTTCAAAGTGAAATATATCTTTAATATAGGTGAGATGAATACCATTAAGTTGCCATTATTTTCTAGGTATATTTTAAAACAAAACATGGTATTTTATTAAAAGATGTCATGTGCACGGTAAATCTCGCTCACATAACAGGAAGATTTTACATTTATGGTTTAAGTACCATAACGTATCAATCTAAATAAATGGAAGAACATAATGCTTTTCAGTTTACAAACATAAAATTCTCAAAATTAACAAATATTCTTTAGTAATTTGATCGTGTATTCTAATTTCTCACATATTAAGTACTAGCGGTTTTCCCGCGCTTCGCGCGGGATATTGTCATAACTGTGTAAATGAATTGATAGGTGATTAGTTATGTTGAATAGCTCATGCCAATGTTGATTTTGCATGATTTTTTTTTGTTTTTGAGTATGGTCACTCATTTAGTGTTAAAAGCGACTACGTTGCCAAAACTCCAGTGTGAAGGGTATCATTCGTTTGAACTGTTTATGGTATATTTTTTTTGTGCTACATTTTGTTACAAAATTATCTTTTTATTAGTTTCACACTTCAAATCACACTTCAATCTTCTTTTTAAAATTGTAAGGTTAATTTTAGACTCACTACTATATTTAAGGGCTTGTGTGGGCTTTGTGGTTTGACTGTATATCATGTCGTTCAGTAAGCCAATCAAGTAACAATCATATTTTGTTTACTTCTTTGTCTGAAACTCAAATTCAAGCTTTGAGATCGGTGTGCTAATGGTTCACACTGTGAACTTGACAGGCGGCTAAATTATTAATCAGCAGGGGCCTGCAAATATAGACCAAAAAAATTAAAGCAGTGACAGTGAGCATAGAATGTCACTTTTAACCATTCTCAAATACCTGATCTCATGTAGGAACCACTTCCATGGAGTCTACACTCGCTGCTCTCTCAACCGACGGCCAGAACTACTGGTCCTTCATTGCCTAGCCACTTCCCGGCGTCAGGTACCTCCATCCTCTATTGCTCGCTCGTTCCTCTCCGACCGTTCGCCGTCTTGGTGGCTTTCATGCCAGCCGACCCACATCGTCGAATTCACTTTGTAATTCCCTCCGCTTTGAGAAGCTTGAGAGCTGCTGGTTTGCCAGTGAACGGATGGCGTTTGCAGTGTTTGTCCAGCTCATATCTGTCCTTCAGTGGCGGTGGTGCTGAATTCGGCGGGTATAACGGCAGAGGCGGAGGAGGATCGGATAGTAGCGATTCAAAGTTGAAACTGAGTGCTGGAGCAGGTGATGGCGTCTCTGTCCCGTCTTCAGACATCATTATTCTCAATGTCGAAGTACATTCTCTCTCAGTCTCTCTCATAAAGATTAGTGATTTCAGATTGACTTAACGGCTATGTTTACATCGAATGGTCTACTGAATTGAAGAGGATGACATGTGTTGGTTGCAAGCGTGAAGAAGATCCTGGAAAGCCAAGTACGCCTTTAAGACCAAACTCGTGTGTTATGGTTTTTAGAAAATGCTTGTCTGATTATTTTGATGTAGATTTTCTGGTGTTTGCTTTATAGCCACAGATTCTGGTTAGGCAAAAACTTCTTTCTTCGAAAAGAATACTGACTCTGCAACGGCACCAAACATATAAAAAATCTCCATAAGAAGTGAAAGTAACAGAAATGTTCAATGAAGATTGAAGAAGTGAGAGATCAAACGTCCATTCTGGAGATGGTAAGAGAGCTGAAGTGAGAGTTCGAGACGACTGATCCGCGGGAAAAGGGATGGAGCACAGAGGAAGACGTTTTGTTTCGAGCGTAAAGATCTCCATCGGTCTGATGCATCACAAATCTCTCGATCTTTTAATGGTTCTCGGAAGATAAGGTAATGGAACGTAGAAACCGATGAACTGAGATTAATTGTAAGGTTTAATGACATGTAGGTGAAGCCGTTACAAAGATCTGGTGTACGACGAAAAACAGTGATTAGGGTTGAAAGGAAATCAGGGATGAAGACAAAAGAGAAAGGTTTCATACGTTTGTTTGGGCCACACAAACCGAGAGCCCAAATATAACTATTAGAGAAAGCCCGCACAAATATACATTATAGAAAGCCCAAGAAAACATACCGTAACTGAGACAAAATCACAGGAGAGAGAGCTGACGTGGCACATCCTCCTTCCTTTGCGACGCTGACGTGGCAGCACAGGAGAAGGGAGGATTCTCCTTTATATATATAGATTTATATCGATGTATTAATTTATAAATTTTTGGCTTTAATTCTCAGCGTTGTTCCTACATACTAATGAGCAAGTAATGCAATGCACCTTCTTTCTGTCTCATTTAATTTACTATATACCTTTTATCCTACATTATATTATACATGTTATCAACAATGTATTCTGTAAACTATGTATGAATATATAATGTATCTTATATTAGTAGTTTCACCCCGCACAAGGTGCGGGTCTTTACCTAGTATATAGGTATAAGACCATCAACTCAAGAAACTCAAAACGGGTTTCTTATTTTTATTTTTCTTTTTGATAAAAAAAATTCAAAAAAAAATTAATCGCGGATCGTCATGTATTAGTAGGATCTGTGAATAATGCTAGAAACCCTCCAAAATCGATTCTTAATTTATAGTTTTTGTAACCGATTCTTGCACTGTTTACGGATTCTACGTGTCAGTGAAACCTGCAAACAATGCAAAAAATCCACCTAAGAATATGGGTTAAACATGTCCTAAGAAAGAATCAATCAAGAGTAGCAAGAGATGATTAGAAAGAACCTGTATGCAGAATCATAGGACATGAAGTAAAATAAGGAATAACATATTATGTATATTTTTTAATTTGCGTACTTTATCAATGAGATTTCCCCAATAAGCACAATATGTGAACCTCACCTCACCTCACCTCACGTACCTAGAGTTTGGGACCTTCGAACCGATCAGGCAATGGATGAACCTTTAATGATGCATATTTACATTGGGTTTGGTAAAATACATAATTTTATGTAAGAAATTATTTTTTAGTTATATTTAGCTTATTTTTATTAGTGTAATATGTAAGTGTTTGTTTTTTTGTTTGTGTCTAATTGATCCAAAGAGCATGAACATAAACCAAAACATGCATCATAACTATTGAACATTATTAATATGTTTCAGCTCTTAATGGCTTTGTGGATGTGAGTCCACAGAAGAGCTCCATCGGACAAAGTCAAGTTCCAGATTATAGCCCTACTTCTCTTCATTATAGGCATTGGATTCAGACACCATATGTCAATCAATCTCCTCCATCATCTATATTTTCAGCTCATAAGCGAGCCAACACCGACACTGCTTAGTTTGTTTATCCAAATGGGTTACGTGATAATAACTTCCCAATATCGTCCTTGCTCCAAATTTACCAAAGCAAAATCGTTTCTTGTTAGAGACTAAGCAAATGAAGAACCATCCTGAAAGCAACTTTCACAGGAGCCCAAGTGGGGATGCCAAGCTTATACCGGGTCTTAAAAACTGATGCTAAGAGCATGTCCAATGGTTAGAACCCATAATAGGTTCTAATGATTAATTTAATTGTTAATTTTGTACTTTATGAAGTTTAGAACCCTTGTCAATGTAATTAGATTTGTCATGGTCCAATGGGAGAACCCTTTTGAGGTTCTTAAAATTAACCTTGAAGAAATGTACTCTTTGAGTAGAAGACTATTCAAGTGTATACACTTCTATAAGAAGCATCGGGTGCTATGAGATCCTCTCATCCCTTCTAACCAAATATGAATAACTTGTGCCAACAAAAACATCCTTACCCATCAGCCGCATTGTTGAGTGTTACCCAAACATAAACCATCACAGTTTGCAGCCATATTTTTACTAATTAGGTTCTAACTCAGAGTATCCTGCTTGGGAAAGTACCTGTGCTTTTCGTATTATGCACATCTTTGACAAGTGCTGGCTGGCTCAGTTGAAGGTTACTTTCCACTCAAGTGACTGATCACCGGCAAAACATAGACTTTCATTTGCAAGCATCAAAGTTCTAAAGATAATACACACCATGTTCATTTATGTTAGGAATAAAACAGTCATTCATATCATAAATACAAAAAGGACTAATAATATTGGTCTGACATTGTTTTCCTCCATTTGAAGGCAAACCGAATACTCTTCATTCGTGACAAACCTTCCAGCTCATTTTCCTTGCAATTTGATCGCTTATAAACTCCAAAGCACTGATGATTTCTCTAAACGTTGGTCTTTTTGATGCCTCACTGTCCCAACATTCCTGGATTAACCTGGCAACATAGAGACATCGTCTAAACGTGGACGCATGATGAATGTTTGTTTGCGGAACCAATTAACGAAAACTTACTCTTTTAACCCAAAAGGATATGATTTTGCTGGAGCATTGAATGGTGGACGTTCATCTTCAATATATGCTTTAGGAACTTCCGTTTCTTCTTTCAGATGGAATGGTACAAAGCCTTCTATCATCTGCTTTAGTTTTGTTAACCCCACCATCAACAGACATTGTATTAGCCTCTGTGAATTAATAAAAAGAAGTCTTATATAGCTCTCTCTCTCTGTTACTTTACCTCTTGTAAGATCAAAGCGAAAGAAAATACAGTTACTTTTGTATCATACTCTTCATTCATGTATACTTCTGGAGCCATGTATCTCCCTGCGTACCCATAACAACAACAAGAGTATCATACACATCCCCCAAAACACAGCCTTTATGTTTCCTAATCTACATTATATTTTGTCGATGTAATATGAGAGACAAAGAGAGGAGATGTACATAGAGTCAAATCTAATCTCAAATCTCATCATCGAAACAAAGTTTTTGATTCTAATCAAAGGATTTCATTTCACGACCTTCAAATCAATACAAAAAAAAATCAAAGAATCTGAACCTTCACGGTGATTTCATAAACGGATTTGGAGGAGAACATCGACGAAGAAAGAAACGGATCAAGCACCATCGAGGAAGAGATTTCGCCAACATCGACGAAGAAAGAAACAGATCAAACACCATTGAGGAAGAGATTTCGCCGACATCGACGAAGAGATTTTACACACAAAAAAAAAATCACCGACGAAGAAAGAGACGGTCAAGTTTTTCTCCCATTTGTGTAAAAGGAATTAGCCAATACGCATGAGCCACGTATGGGGTGTTTACCAGTTCTAAAAGTACTTAATTAGAAGCCGGTTCTGTCTAATTATCTCTTTTTTGATTTTTCTTTTTTGCTTTTTTCATTTAGAACTTCAGCTTAGAGCCTCCGCTGGAGGTGGTCTAAGGAAAAACTCTATTTCTGATCCACAGCTGCATAAGAGAGCCAAATAGACAACAATCACCAAACTTCCATGTAAAATGGTGAGAGAGAAATCACCTTCTTTGGCTATGTCTTTTTGTTTCAGAGAAATGGGAAGAGAGTGAGTTCTCTTTCAAGAATCCATAATCGGGAAACAACGAGACAACTGGATGAACAGTGAGGATCCTACTGTACTTTCGATATAGTTTCAAAACAACTTGGAGTTATAAGTGAAACTAGTAGCTCCTTTAGTTCAAACAACGTACATGATATCTTTTATTTATGCAGGAAATTATGGTAAAGGAAAAAAATACTGATGATACAGTTGGATAAGATGTAATCTATAAAACTTCCATTATGAACACAAAGAAAAGGAAGTCCACGTCGACAACTCTCTCTCTCTAACTCTCTCTCCACACAAAAAACAGATCTCGTTTATTGTCCGGTGGCCGGTGGCCTCTCTTGCCGCCGGTCACCCCCTTGTTTCTTCTTGCGCAGGTTCCCGCCTCTCACGCTTCACTCTCTTCTCCAAGCAGATCCGATATGCGTTTTGCTCTGTATCTCTACCGATGTTGATCTCTGGTGGACCTAAAATCGAACACGCGGGCGTCCGTGTTTTCCTCTGGAGCAAAAGCGAGGTATCTTCTCTGGTTTAAGGTGAAGGGTTCCGGTCAGGGTACTTTCTACGGCGGGTGAAGGCAGATCTGTGTAGATCTGGTTCTCGGAGCTGACAGAGACAGCATGGAAGCGTCGCTGCCTCCTCATTGTCTCTGCTCGTCCTGTTCTTCCCCGCTGTGGTTTGCTTACTCTCCGGGTAGTTCAGAGCTTCTCATCTCCTTCGGAGAAAGGCGGTCTCAGAGGCAGCCGTCGAGGACCTCGGAGTTAGATCTGAAGTCAGCAAACCTAGGCGTCGCTCTTCTGCCGTGCTGTGTCTTTCGCCGTCTTCTGGAGGCTCTGAGCTTTGAGGACATGCTCAGATTCGTTCTCCTTTGTATGGTGAGGTTCCAGTCGTCAGTCGTGTCGCTCTGTTCGTGTGGAGCTCCTGCTCTGGTTCTTCAAGCGCTCGCAGGAAGGTTGTGAGGAGTGTGTTCTGCCTCTTTGTCGAGTGGAAAGCATCTATCTCTCCGAAGCTGTGGCCGGTTTAAGGAGTTTTGACCACCGCCTGCAGTCCACGAGTCTCGTTCTTCAACGCTTGCTTTTCAGTTAGTCGGATTGGATCAACAGCCGCATCTTCTTCAATCTTCTGGTTTGCTCGGAGCGGACCCTTGATGGAGTGATGGCCGGGGCCGGGACGCCTAACCGCCTCCGCCTGTCACGTTGTCTGATTCCTTTTGGGATCTCATCCGCTCCTGAGCTTTCCCTAGACCTCTAATCTTTTTGCAGGTTTCCTGCTTTAAAGTGTCCTCTGGGTCTTCGAGTGCCAATTGCTGACATTTTGATCTCTATGTTTAGCCTTACTCTATATTAGATTAAGCCTAATTTTGTATCTAAAGATCTTTTTATCTTTTTTGGGGATCTTTAGGTAGCCTTTGCTAGTCATAACAGATTTAGATCCAAGCTTTTGTATCTCAATGCCATTTCTATGAAATGAATTCACATTTTGACAAAAAATAAAAAGTTTGCAGACAATTAGTTCTGTTTAAGTGTTGTTGTCGTTGACTTAGGTTCCATGGTGCTTTCTAGGTTTTGTAAGTTAAGATTATAAAGAATATAGATCTTGATTCCTGAGGAGTTACATGAGCTATGATCCGCTGGGACATTTGGAACTGTTAATCATGGGAAGTGGAGAGGAACTGATGGTATCAAAAAAGAGATAAAGAACAGTTGTTTCTCTAATGTAATGTATAACCAGCTTTAGGACATGGCCGATGCTAAGCTTAATTACAGTTAACACTGATGGTTGAAGTGTTTTTGTACAGACGAAAGATTTCTGGAGGGAAGCTCGGATCTTAGCGAAGCTTCAACATCCAAACATGGTGGCATGTGATTGAGTTATGGTGAATGGATCTTTGATTCGGCAATACGGCCATAGTTCACAGAGATTTTGTTTGATTGGCTCCGGTCAATGTCAGCTGCCTTGCATCACAAGCAACGAACCTAAGCCGTCCGATGAATTTTAAAAATAGGTAGAATCATTTGTAAAGATGTAAGATTAAAGGGTGTAATTTGTAAATTTATATTTATTCATATACACACACGTGACTAAGTATGGATTTTCGGGTATTTCGGTATAGAGGTTTAGAATCCTTTCGGATATTTTTACATATTGGATCAGGTTCAAGTATTTATAGTTCGGTTCGGTTATCTCAGATCGGATTCAAATATTTTAGATTTTGAAGAAAAAAAATTCTTCATTACTCAATTTTTTTATATTTGAAATTTTTATAATTTAATTAACTGATTTTTATAAATTTTAATAGATTAAACAATTAATAGATTTAGCAACAACTTTTTTTTTTAATATTAATTTAGTTGTTGTTTGGACAATTTGAATATAACATTTTTTAATACATGAAACAAGAAGTTTAACATGCATTTTAAGTGAATATCAAATCTTTTTTTCCATAATCATATGTATATTATATGATTTTGAACCATATATAATATCAATATAAATACTTTAAGTAAAATGAAAGAAGTAAACTAGAAGTATATAGTTTAGTGTACCTATGTTCGGATATCTTTGGATATTCATTCGGGTTTGGATATTACCTCTTCGGGTTCAGATATCCAATCTTTTTTAATTTAATATCCGTTCGGATATTTTATATTTTTACTACTTCGGTTCGGATATCGGTTCGCGTTTTTTGGTTCGGGTTCGGATTCGGATTCGGATATCGGATAAAATGTCCACCCCTACAAGTGACGATATCTGGTTGGACTAATGCACTTCATAATATAAACGTTGAATGCATGAGAATTTTGAAGAATGTGGCCGGTGACAATTTTTTGGCCTCTCTGAAATGCGTTTCTCCACCATCTAGGAAGAAATAAAAAAGGAGTTCGCTTCCAAAAGCAAAACATTATTCAGATATTTGTCAAATAGTAATCGAAATCTACTGTTATCGGTAATTAAGGAAAAAGGGTGTATACTAATGATTGACAAGTTTGAGGCGTAAACAAAGTAAGCCGAAAAAGTTAGGGGTAATCGTATAAATTCCAGAAAGGTTGAGATCCAGAAGATGAAAATGAATACACGGCACGCAATTCAAAGCCCCCAAACGGGCGGGGGCGTACGTCACAGCCTAATCTTCTTATCTGCTTGTCTTTTTCTCAGATTATTTTTTCATCAATCTTTTTTTTTTTCTTATTGGACATATCAACCAACCAACACAACTTTTTGTTATCAATAGATTTAGATTAAGCCTTAAGAACAAGGGTTAGGTCATTAATAGATTTAGATTAAGGCTTAAGGACAAGGCTTAATAGTATATGATTTTGAAAATATACTCCTTCTGTTTCATAATAAGTGTCGTTTTAAATTTGTGCACACGGATTAAAAAAACATTTAATTTTACATATTTTCTATATAAAAACATCATTTTCCATACACATAACCATATTTCAACCAATAGAAAATTAAATTGGAAAATAAAATTCTTAAATTTTATATTGAAATATGAAAACGATACTTATTTCGTAACAAATTTTTTTCTCTAAAACGACACTCTTTGTGAAACGGAGGGAGTACTTACGATAAGAATTTGTGTCCAAATGAGAATCATGGTCACAATAAGAAAATAAATATTTACAAAAAAAAAAAGATTACTGGTTTCTTAATATAGGATTATTTATAACGGCTAAAGCGGTGAGCTCTCTCTATCTATCTATCTTCTTGCTTATAAATTGATCAAAACCCAACCAACGACTGTGTAGTTTCGTGTGAACAACAAATCCTCCCCCAGGAAAACAGATCCGAGTTTGAATCGGCAAAAATGGAGAAAGCGATCGAGAGACAAAGAGTTCTTCTTGAACATCTCCGTCCTTCTTCTTCCTCTTCCTCCCACAGTTTCGAGAGCTCTCTCTCTGTAAGCTTTTCTCTCTCTCTCGCTCGATCCATCGCGATCTCTACGCTTCGCGTTTTCTCGATCTTGATTTCTTATACTGAATTGTGTATTTTGATTGTTGAATCATAATTGGATTCGATCCACGCTGAGAATGGTTTCAGCTAATTTGAGATTGAATACAGACTTGGATTTTTGTTTTGGTTTACTTGATTGAGATAAGATTAGATATCTTCATTTAGGTTGTTTGATTCTTGTTTGATTGGGTTGGATCATCAGTATTCTGCAGATAAGAGTGCAAGCAAACGAATTATAATCATGTGTTTTACTTTCTTTCACCGTTTTCATTCTCTCTTAAAAGTCAAAAGCTTTTTTTCCACTACTACGTGTCATCATTTCTTTAACGTGTATCATCATCTTATCAGGCTTCTGCTTGCTTGGCTGGGGACAGTGCTGCTTATCAGAGGACCTCTCTCTATGGAGATGATGTTGTCATTGTCGCGTAAGTCCCTTCTCTTTGTTCATCTTCTTGTCTCTATGTTAAAAGCTCACGCTTTTTTGATCCATTGCAGGGCACATAGGACTGCACTTTGCAAGTCCAAACGTGGCAACTTTAAGGATACATATCCTGATGATCTGCTTGCACCAGTTTTGAGGGTCTGTTGCTATCTCTTGTATTCTGTTTGTTTATTTATTCATTTCCTTCCTACTTCTAATTAGTTATGGTATTATCTTCTTGGTGTAGGCTTTGATAGAGAAGACAAATGTAGACCCAAGTGAAGTTGGTGATATTGTTGTTGGTACTGTTTTGGCACCGGGGTCTCAGAGAGCCAGTGAGTGCAGGATGTCTGCTTTCTATGCTGGTTTCCCTGGTATGATTTTTTTTTCTTTTTATGCAAATGTTTGTGTCTATTTGCTGTATGCTCATGTTGTTATGTCATTTGCTGCAGAAACTGTGGCGGTGAGGACCGTGAATAGACAGTGCTCCTCTGGGCTTCAGGCTGTTGCTGACGTTGCTGCTGCCATCAAAGCTGGATTTTATGATATTGGTTAGAGAACAACCCTCTTTGATTACATTGGATGAGGTGTTTGTACTCGTATAGCTGACGATGATGTTGGATGCAGGTATTGGTGCTGGATTGGAGTCCATGACTACCAACCCGATGGCATGGGAAGGGTCAGTGAACCCAGCGGTAATGCCTTTTTATCCTCTCTTTCTATGGATTCTTAACTGGCTCTGTTTAGTTTATGGCGCACTATAAAACGTATTGTGGTATTGCAGGTGAAGAAGTATGAGCAAGCACAGAATTGTCTTCTCCCTATGGGTGTTACTTCAGAAAATGTAGCACACCGCTTTGGTGTCTCAAGGCAGGAGCAAGACCAAGCTGCTGTAAGACAACTGAACGTTCTCAGTGTGGTTGTACTTTTAGATAAACCTATTTATTTGATCTTCCGATGCTAAGCTATCGAAACATAATGCTAGGTTGACTCGCACAGAAAGGCAGCAGCTGCTACTGCTGCTGGTAAGTTCAAGGATGAGATCATTCCGGTTAAAACCAAGGTATTTTCCAGATCCTTCATACAAGAACTCTTAACGTTTAAGACTTCTCCTGTGAACCTCATTGTGTTTTGTGTTTCAGCTTGTTGACCCAAAGACAGGTGATGAGACACCCATTACAGTTTCTGTTGATGATGGGATCCGACCAAGCACAACCCTTGCTACTCTTGGGAAGCTGAAACCAGTGTTTAAGAAGGATGGAACCACAACTGCTGGTACTTTTTTCCCGAGTCGATCGTCTCATTGTACAGAAAACAGTTCTTTTATCACAACTTTAATCCATTGCTTCGTTGTTATTATCTCAAACAGGAAACTCCAGCCAAGTAAGTGATGGTGCAGGAGCGGTTCTCCTCATGAGGAGGAGTGTTGCTACGCAAAAAGGACTTCCCGTTCTTGGTGTATTCAGGTGGGTGATAATTTCTGACAAAGCTATAACGGTATAAGTTTCCACATGCTGGTGATGTCCATGTCCCTGAGTAGAACACTATTGGAAAATTTGCAGGACATTTGCTGCAGTTGGTGTTGACCCAGCAATCATGGGTGTCGGTCCAGCAGTTGCCATTCCTGCTGCAGTTAAGGCAGCTGGTTTAGAGCTCGATGACATCGACTTGTTTGAAATCAACGAGGTAAATAGCAAACACTTCCAGGATCTTCTTACCACATATCTTTTCCCCCAAACCTTGTGATGATAACTGTCTGTTTAAATCCTTGTGTGTTTCAGGCATTTGCATCTCAGTTTGTTTATTGCCGTAACAAATTGGGACTTGACACGGAGAAAATCAATGTCAACGGTGGCGCATTGGCCATAGGACATCCTTTGGGCGCTACAGGTATATAAGGATTGAGCTATGAAATTAGTATTCTAGTTGCAATTCAGCAAAAAGCCAAAGAGACTTATAAGTTTGTTTTCACAAATTGCGCTCTAACCAACTCACAACTGTTCTAGTCTGCTACAATCAGTCGTAGGCTAGTAGCAATAGACCTATAGCTAAGAGACCAAGATTAGCTAATATGCTTATTTAAATGTCTCACAGGAGCACGTTGCGTTGCTACTTTGTTGCACGAGATGAAACGCCGTGGAAAAGACTGTCGATTTGGGGTAGTATCAATGTGCATTGGTATGCTTCTCTCTCTCTCACTCTATAATCTCACTCATACGATCTTTAAATGGTGGTCTGAAAATGTTATTGTTTGATTGGGAAAAATACTGGCAGGGACGGGGATGGGTGCAGCGGCTGTGTTTGAGAGAGGAGATGGAGTTGATGAGCTTCGCAATGCAAGGAAAGTTGAAGCGCAAGGCTTTTTGTCCAAGGACGCTCGTTAGAGATAACTGAATGTGTACACGCATCAAACACACATTTCAATTCTTCAGATACTACATCTCAGCACTCTAATTCTCTTCTCGGAGAGAAACTGGTCCCTTTCTTCAGTTTATTATAGTTCTTTTGAATAAAGCATTACAACCAATGTTTGCCTGTCTTGTATTCTACTTGACCAGGTCATGTTTTTAGTTATTTATTTTTTACTTATAAGGGGAATCTTTTATGAAATCTTCTATGTAATGGATAATATTGTTCTTCTCGAATTTAAGTTGCAACTGGATATTATAGAAATTTCAGCTGGCAGCGACTTTTTTAGATTTCAATGGATGTGTGAAATGTTCAACTAAAATCGTAGTTTTACCTTCGATGTTGTCTAATAGTTACAGAAACTAAAATGAAAGAATGTAATTAAATATCAACTGGGGTGGTGGCGCAGTTGGCTAGCGCGTAGGTCTCATAGCTACTGAGTGATCCTGAGGTCGAGAGTTCGAGCCTCTTTCACCCCATTAATTTTTTTTCCTACGGATTTAGTAACGAGTTTTGCTAGTCCATTCCCTTCGACCAGCTATTGAAACTATAGTCTTTGTTGTTTTGTTTCATGCCGGGTCACCAATCTTTATCCAATCCAGTCAAAATAATAATAAAAAAACAAACTAAAAACACTCATTATACGCTAATATTGTACACGAAAATCACTTATTAGAAGTTTAGGGTGCAGCATGTAAAAGTTCATGTATTCTAATAGAACATAAAAACGCTGACAAAAAAATTTAATAAACATGCAAGTATAATTCAGGATAATACTTGACTAGATAGGAACGGACATGGGTGCATGTAGAATGACTAAACATTTTAAAATCAAGTTACAATTTTGTTTAAAAAAATTCTCATAAGCCTTCGAACATACATACTATTTTATCTAAATTACTGAAATCATTCAAATACACACTTGAAATTTCTATAAATACCAAAACTTTCAAACTTATTACCATACCGGTGATATAGATAATCACTTTTTCTTTGAACCAAACAAAAATGATAAACACTTGTAATAAATATATTAAAGAGATTTTCAAACATATTTTAAATTTCAACAAAGTTGAAAAGTTGAAAATCATTCAAATACACACTTAAAATTTCTATAAATACCAAAACTTTCAAACTTATTACCATACCGGTGATATAGATAATCACTTTTTCTTTGAATCAAACAAAAATGATAAACACTTGTAATAAAATATACTCCCTCCGTTTCAATATAAGTGTCACTATGACACTTTATTTTTGTTACAAAATAAGTGTCGTTTACAGAATTCAATGCAGAATTTATGAATTTTATTTTGTAGTTTAATTTTCTATTGGTTGAAATATTGTTAGATGTATGGGTAATGATGTTTTTATATGAGAAATGTGTAAAATTAAATGTTTTCTTAATATGTGTGAAAAATGTCAGGACACTTATTATGAAACAGAAGGAGTATTGAAGAGATTTTCAAACATATTTTAAATTTCAACAAAGTGTGAAAAGTTGAAAGCATCAAATACCAACATCACCAACTTTAATGAGGCGCACAAGTTGAATATCATAAAACAATTTTAGAAATTATGATTTAGTCCTTCTTTTCAAGGTTTTGATTTACACAAGTTAATGGAATTTGCTTGTTTAGTCCTTAATTTCAAGGGTTTGAATTTATTTCTTCTTCTTTTCAATTACGTTAGATATATCTCATATACGCTCTCCTCTTTTCTCTCTCTCACACTTAGTCCTCGATTCTCTACGCGTTTCAGCCTTCAGTCTTCTCTCTAGATCTCTGCCTTCCTCCTCTGCCATCGGTAAAACCCATCGCTCCTCCGCGTATCGTTTTTCCTAGAAAAAAAAATGGCGCAACAATCGTCGTTGATCTACAGCTTCGTGGCTCGGGGCACAGTAATCCTCGTGGAGTTCACCGATTTCAAAGGCAACTTCACATCAATCGCTGCACAGTGCCTTCAAAAGCTTCCTTCCTCGAACAACAAGTTCACCTACAACTGCGATGGTCATACCTTCAATTACCTCGTCGAAAATGGTTTCAGTAAGTCTCACGATGTTGCTCGATCTATATCCTTTCGGTTTGTATGGATTAGGTTTGGTTGGTGTTAGATCTGATCAGTGATTAGGTTTGAATTGGATCTTTAATGAAAGAACAAGGCTTGTTCTGGATCTGTGGTTCTGCCTTCTTTACATGTTTCTCTGATTTGCTTAGGGCCTGTTTGTTTGGAAGTCGCACCAAACCTTAATCGCTGCCATTGTTCATAGTGATTCGCTGCGTTCGGTTATAATCGTTGTGATTAGTCGCTTCGTTGATACTCCCTAAGTTTCGATTTAATTGTCTGTTATATAGAAATTTTTTCGATTCAAAATAATTATCGTTTTAGAGTTTCATTGCAAAATTTATTAATAATATTCTCCATTTTATTTTTCTATTCGTTGAAATATGGTTAGGTGTATAGGTAATTGTGTTTTTATTTTTGAAATATACAAAATCATATATTTTCTTAATATGTGTGCATAAATCTAAAACGCCAAAACGCCAAGTAAATTGAAACGGAGGAAGTAATAAATAAATGCAAATATGTCATTGTTATGTTTATACAAGCCGGTCTGTAGAATAGCGAAATTAAACATTGGCATTCAATCCCTAAATTTGTAAAAGTTAATATATATAGATAGCTCCCATATTGTTAAAAAAAATAATTTTGAACAATTTTTACTAAATTTGTTTTTGGTTCCAAAATCTATATTAATTATGTAGATATTAGATTGAAACGTTAAAATGTGGTAATTTATTGTTGCCACTAATTGCAGCGTTTGATCGCCTAGCTGTTGCTAGCCATTTGCAAACAAACAAGGCTTTATTTGTTTGAAGTTTTCATTTTCATGGTTTTTTCTTTTTTGGTCATCAAAGTATGGTTCTAATAGATGATAGAGTTTGGAATATAACGCTTGAGAAATTGCATTGGAGTAGCTGTGTGTTTATACTATATAGTGTTCTACTTTCTTATAATAAGCAAGCTTCTCTTGTTTATCTTCTGCTTTAACTACCGAAGTGGTCTTAAAGTTTTTAACATTTTTTTGTCTCTCTTTGTGCAGCTTATTGTGTTGTTGCAGTTGATTCTGCTGGGAGGCAGATTCCTATGGCTTTCTTGGAACGAGTGAAGGAGGATTTCAACAAGAGATACGGTGGTGGAAAGGCTGCTACTGCTCAAGCTAACAGCTTGAACAAAGAATTTGGGTAGTTATAATACATCTCTTTTGATTGCTATTGAAAATTTTCAGTTTATCATTGACGACTGATTCCTTTTTTTGGGTGCTCTAAAAAGGTCGAAACTGAAAGAGCACATGCAGTATTGCATGGATCATCCTGATGAGATTAGCAAGCTTGCTAAGGTGAAAGCTCAGGTGTCTGAAGTTAAAGGTGTCATGATGGAAAACATTGAAAAGGTTCGATTCTGACTCTACCTATTTCCAATAGAATTGTTCAACCACTTATA
The DNA here is from genome assembly GCA_012274485.2 of Sinapis alba. NCBI lineage: Eukaryota > Viridiplantae > Streptophyta > Magnoliopsida > Brassicales > Brassicaceae > Sinapis > Sinapis alba. The sequence continues at coordinate 280,092 of MU105711.1, read as the reverse complement.
CAATTGTGGAACTCATTTATTTGCAGGTTCTTGACCGTGGTGAGAAAATTGAACTTTTGGTGGACAAAACTGAAAACCTTCGCTCGCAGGTTACTTCTCTAATGCTTTGAGTTGCAGCTCTCTCTCTCTCTCTCTCTCTCTCTCTCTCTCTCTCTCTCTCTCTCTCTCTCTCTCT